>CAUYQV010037882.1:0-28914 GCA_963574575.1 Galagoides demidoff
ATAATATTTTTCCATTTGATTTATAGATTCAGAATAAACTCAATCGAGATTATTTGACTTTTGTAAAAATTGACAAGTGCTGATGTCATGAAACATCATAATCTAGAGTGAAAAAGATCTACAATAGCTAAAATAATTTTGAAAAGATTGCAGCTGGGCGGTGCCTGTGGCGCAAAGGAGTAGGGCACCAGCCCCATATGCCCGAGGTGACAGGTTCAAACCCAGCCCTGGCCAAAAACTGCAAAAAAAAAAAAAAAAAAAAAAGAAAAGAAAAAAGAAAAGAAAAGATGGCAGTTGAGGGATTAATATTATCTAATTTCAAAATCTCTTTTTTCTTTGTTTACATATGATATTCAGACCTTCTAATACTTTGGCAGGGTTTTTTGTTTTTCTTGTTGTTGAGACAGGATCTTGCTCTGCGCTCCAGGATGGAGTTCAGTGGCATCATCACAGTTCGCTGCAACCTCCAGACCCCTGGGCTCAAGCAATCCTCCTGCTTCAGCTACCTGTGCAGCTGGGACTACAGATGTGTACCACCACTCCTGAGTAAGTTTTCTTTTTTTTATAGAAACAAGGTCTCAATTTTGCCCAGGCTGGTCTTGAACTCCTGGCTTCAAATGATCCTCCTCCCAGGGCCTCCCAAAGTGCTGGTGTGAGCCCCCAAGCCTGGCTTCAGTTCTATATTTAATGTTTAATCAACTTGGAAGCTATTCTAGTTTAGGGAGTTGCTGAATTACTATTTTGACACATGTCAAATCAACTTATCTAGGCCCACCAAAAAATCCTTCTGCCTGCTGGTTACAATTGCATAGAGCTTTGGATTTGTTTATAGAGTGGCCCTATTTTTACATGAGAAAACTGAGTCTCAATACAAGTTATCATGGGCTATGTGCCCAGTATTTCATGTGCAGTATATCATTTAGTCATCTCAATAACCCTGTACAATATTTTTATTCTACTTTCAAGAACATTAATTACCCTGTCCATAGGCACAAACTAATTATAAACCGAGTTGGGATCATCATTTAAGTATTGCAATGTCCACTCAATTTTTTTTCCTTATTTATACGGAGCCAGAACATTTGTCCTTTCAGCCTTAAAGATTGTTTAGAAACTGCTAAAATTAGATAAACAAAGCACTGTTTCTATCACTAGGAACATGACAATGTTTTAGAGAGATATATTTTCAACATCCTTCTTTGTAATATATTTGTTACAGTGAGATATTTTTAATAACTTGTCAGCTCTCTTCCCATGGGAGGAAAGAAACAGCAAGCATGGGCAACTCACATGAAAATCAAAACCAAGAGGCACTTTAAATAGTCTGGGCATCATCACATTTCTCCTTTTATTACATAGAATTATAATTGTCTTAAATGGTTTTGGTTCAAAGAAGACAAAAAAAATCACCATTTTCTTGCTATATGAGGTCCCTGCTCACCTCTTCTTCAAGAATTATCTTTCTAAAGTAGACAAGTTGAACCTAAATGACAGATTAAATGAAAAAAAGAAAGAATCAAAATACTTCTGAACTAGCACAAATCATCATTTTCATATGTGCTAGATCATGAGCAATTTGGAAGTGGAGAATCATGAGCTGGATGTCTCATAAACCAAGAACGTTGTAGAAATAATCTTGAAAGAAAATACAAGAAAGAGACAACAGTATAGCTAAAGTTGGAGGAGTGAAGAATGGCAGAAGCCAGCAAATGTGGGCTTGGGCCTGGGGAACAGGTAGGAGGGCCTTAGGCATGGAATTCACCTATAACTGAACAAAAAGGTGTTGTCCCCTTAGATGGCTTTTGTAGGTTCCAGAGGTGCTCAGCAGGGTGCTAGCAGTCCAGGGAACCTCCTAGCTCAGACTGATGGCACGCTCAGAGCCGCTGCTACAGTGACTTTCATCAGGGGACGCAATCAAGGGGTCAGGCCTGAGACTGTAGTCGATCCCAAGCCTTGATTGGGGATAGATCTCTTTCCTGGTCCATTCCCATGGCCTGGCAGCACGGGCTGTAGTACTGAGAACACCAGCTATGAACTGTATTTAGTTCCTTACGTGTGGGTCTGTCCCTAGGGCAGCTTGCTTTATCACAGCAAGAAGGACTCAAGAGAAGGCAAGTGGCAGAGTCAGTAAGAGTCGTCTATAACCTGATCTTGAATGGGGTGCTCTGACAATTTTTCTTACTCTGTATGTTAGTGGCAAGTTGCCAAGGTCTAGCCCATGCCCATGGAGAAGGGGTCATTGGAAACCAGATCTAAAACTGGCCACCACAGAGATTGGATGGAATATTGGTTAATAGTGGTTGACTAAAAGAATTGGACTCACTCAAATCGATGCCTAAAGGACCCTACGTACTGGAAACATCTAAAATGGAATTGCTAAACTGGCTGCAACTAAGGCTGTTTTTCTTCTCATGGGCTGGGAGAGCTCTGAGAGCGTCTCTGCATCCCTGGTCTAGTTTGCTATTCTCAATTGAGTCTTTTTATTTACAAATAGCCCTGTGTATGGTTCATCAGGGCCTCTGTTCTGGGCTGCCATTTGCTCTGTCTGCCTTCTAGATCCATTTTTATCCTTCCCCATCCTAATCTTGTCCCATAAGTTTGTACTAATGGGCTCTGTTCCCTGTGGCTTCAGATTGAGTTTGGCCCTACATAAGACTAGAAGAAGACAGGTCGCAATGGCTCACACCTGTAATCCTAGCATTCTGGAAGGCCACGGTAGGCAGATTGCTTGAGCTTAGAAGTTGGAGAACAGCCTGAGCAAGAGCAAGACCACATCTCCACTAAAAATAGAAAAACTAGCCAGGTGTTGTGGCCGGTGCCTAGAGTCCTAGCTACTACTTAGAAGGCTGAGGCAAGAGAATTGCTCAAGCCCAAGAGTGTGAGCTAGCATGATGCCACAACACTATACCTAGGGAGACAGAGTAAGACTCTGCCTAAAAAAAACAAAACAAAAAAAAAAACTACTAGAAGAAGATGAGCCGAATAAGAAAAGTCGAGTCTGGGTACCTGGTGCTCATCTCTCTTCTCGTCCCTGTGGAAGAGCACAGCCCTGTTGCCTGGCACTCCCCTGGTGGCCCCTCCACGGTCTAGCCACTGTCCTCCTCTTGCTCTTTTAGACCTTTTGATGGCACCAGCATCTGCTGTGACACAGTCCTTTGTGGTTTCAACTTGCATTGTTGAAAATGGTCCATTTAAAAACTGTCCTCAAAATAATGAATATATTTTGTGCTGTTCTCCAGGAGAGATCCTAGTTGATGTGGCTTTATCGACCCCCAATCTACTTCTTGACATTTGGAGTCAATTTCTTTTCCTAACTGATTAAATCTCTTAATTTTACCCTTATATTTTCAGTTAAAGAGTCTATTCCAGAAAATGTTTGATAACTTGTACCATGGTGCCTTGGGAAGCATACACATATGCTAGAAAATACCTCACTTTCATCTCTGTAATGTCATGAGGGCACCTAAAAACCTCTCACTTCCAGTGGTATCCCTAATTGCCTACAGGAACCCACAGTCCTCAGTCTGTCCTTTCTGGTCTGATAGTATCTGCCTTGCCCAATCCTTTTGCATCCTTTGCTCCTCTGAATCAAGGAGAACAGCTGTGAGGAGGTGACTGGGAAGGTACCTTACCTAGAATTATACAACTAAAAAGTTGTATAATTGAAGAATTAGGATTCAAGACCAAATGTTGTTAGTATTTAACTTAGCATGAATGTTTCACACTGATTGCTAATTTCTGGAAAAAAAATCAATGTTTATTCCTTCCAAGGTGTTTATATGTTAGTGTGGAATAACATCTAGATGATGAATAAAGAAGTGATGCCACACTAAATTTAAGGCTAAAGGAACTTTCCTGGGGCTTTTGATATTTCAACAAGTAGACAGCTATTTCTGGATCTGCTTTTGCCTGATAGTTAAAGGGAAGACCATTTCTTGGCTATGCTATGGTATGAATATTTGTAGCCTCTTAAAAGTTGTCGCTAACCACCAATGTGATGGTATTATGAGGAGATACCATGAGAGGGGATTAATGCTCTCATAAATGAAAAGGAATGACTTTTTCTTTCCACCATGGGAGGACACATGAGAAGGTGCCTTTCTGTGAACTAGAAAGCAGGCCCTCATCAGACACGGAGTGTACTGGTGGCTGGATCTTGGACTTCTTAGCCTCCAGAACTGTGAGAAATAAATTTCTGTTATTTTTAAGCCACTTTTTAAATGGTACTTTTAAAATAACAGTCTGAATATGCTAAGTAAATTGGTACTGAGAAGTGGGAGTGCTGTTGTAACAACATTACACATAAAATGTGGAAGCAGCTGTGGAACTGGATAATAGGGTGGAGGCTGGGAGGATTTTGAAGCACATGCTGGGAACAGCCTATTTTGTTGTGAATGGACCTTAACAGGTATTTCTGGTGAGGGCTCAAAGAAGAGGAGGACTCTAGTGAGAACCTGATCTTCCTAGCAAATATGTAAGTGATTGGAAACAGAGTGTTGGTAGAAATATGCACAGTAAAGACCATTTTCATGAAGAAACACATCATTGAAAACATAAGGGAAAGTGATCCTTGATATAAAGTGGGTGTAAACTTGGTTGAATAGTGTTTATCCTAGTTTTTTTTTCTTTGAAAAAGAGAATTTGCAACCAATGAAATTATATATTTGGCTGAAGCAATTTCTAAGCAAAGTGTTGAAACAGCCAGGTTCCTTCTGACTGCTGTAAAATGTGAGAAGAAAGAAAAGATTTAATGATAGAATTGTCAATCAAAAAAGAAGCAAAAATTGAACATTTGGAAGGTTCGTAGTTCATCCATATTGAAAGGAAAGAAAAACCACATTCTGGAGAGAAAGCCAAAGTTATGACAAAAGGACCATTTGATGAGGAGATTAGTATGGATCAGTCATCTGTGTGAAAGTAGGATCTGTTGTACAAGGCAATAAAACAATGACTTGGAGATCATTGGACTGCCCTTCTCAGCAGAGGCCCAGAATACCAGGGACTGGGGGATAGAACAATTTCAAAGAAGGAGCCATGGTACCTGAAGGACCTTAGCACTCCCTGCTCTGCATTCTGGAGTCAAGTTCCTTGGCTGACTTTGGTGTAGTGGGCATTGCACCTGGCAAATCTGTGAGGCATGATCACCCTCACCTAGGTTTCAGAGCATGTCCCAATGAGTTGTAGACCCCATGCAGTGAATTTCTCTGGGAATAGGACAACTGCAGAGAGCCCCTTGAGGGTGGATACATACCTCTCACCTGAGACAGGTAGAGCCTGAAGCATGATTCTAGCTTGAGATGGGTGAACTATGGGCATGTGACTCAAGCACAGAGCTACCATGGGGGCAAGGCTACTGCTGAAGTGGATTTGAAAGGTAGAACCTCCACTCCAGTGGATCTGAAGGGTAAAGCATCCAGTTGGAGAAGCTTTAAGGTTTTCAACTTGCTCTCAACCTGTTATTCATTTCTTCTTATCTATTTGTCTCTTTTGAAACGGAAGTGTCTACCCTATGTTTATAGCCTCATTGCATTTTAGAAGGTTAATTTTACAGGTTTACACCTGGAGAGAAACTTGACTCAGGATGAAATATACCTTGGGTCTCATTTATATCTGATGGAGATAACAGAGAAGACTCTGGATTTTAGATTTTTGAATTGAAGCTGAAACAAATTAAGACTCTGGGGTCTGCTGGGATGGAATGAATGTAGTTTTCATGTGAGGAGGACATGAATTTGGGGGAGATGGAGCAAAACATATGGTCCAAATGTTTGTTTTCCCCAATTTCAATTTGCATGTTGAAATCTAAGCACCAGTATGGTGGTATTAGAAGGTGGGGCTTTGGAAGGGTTATTAGTTCATGAGGGTGGGGCCCTCATGAATAGGATTAGTGCCCTAATCAAAGGCTGAAAGACTGTTTCCCCTATAAAAGAGGTTTCAGAGAGCTTCTTTGTCCTTTCTAGCATGTAAGGACTTACAAATGTATGAACCAGGAAGTGCATCCTCACCAGACACTAAATGTGTTTGTACCTTAATCTTGGCTTTCCCAACCTCTAAACTCTAAACCTGTGAGAAATAAATTTCTGTTTATCTAATTCATCCAGCTTATGGTATTTTGTTGGAGCATCCCAAATGGACCAAGTCACTTTTCTGCTTATAAGTTGGTGGGGAAATTTTGCTACCAACTATTCTGAATCCTGAGGATGGGATGGAAAATGAATGCTCAGGCATCCCTTATCTGCCTTATCTGGAAAGCTTTCCTTCATTCCTTGACTCGAGTTTCATTTCTCCTCTTCTTCTCAACTATACCAACTAATCTCTTCAACACAGCATGTGTCATTCTGTGGTCTGGTTAATGATCTTCCATAACACCAGGAGTTCTATGAGACCTGGTACTGTGTTTTGTTCATTTGTGTAACACTAAGACATCAAGTACAGTCTAGCATATATGTCTGATGAATGAGAGAGGCCATCTAATCAGGATTTGGATGCCTAAAATATCTCTACAATCTTATTATAACTAAAAGCTGCTTAAATAGAGTAGCCCTGGATATATCAGGTAAGAAACATTCCAGTTGTGATTTCATGGTGATTAAATCATTTTAAAATTTAGTCAGATTAGATAAACTTTTCAAATAACTCAATAAAAGAAGAAACAGTAGGCAATTTTCCTAAAGTGGTGAAGACAGAAGTTTTATACAAGTAGGTTTCACAAAGTAACATAGACAGATTCTCATCAATGCTTGGGCAAAGACAGGCAGCTCACATTTTGTGAGCCTCCTCACCCTGTAATCTCTGTCTACAGAGAATTGTGAAAAGACTGAGTAGAAAGACAGATGTAAGAATTTAAGAGAGCATGTAGTTTGGAGTCATAGACTTTATTTAGACTTGAGTAGCTATGTACATTTGGACAAACAACCTTAAGCCTGTTTTTCCCATGTCATGATAATGATGCTAGCCAATGTCACTGGAAAAACTGATTTGAATTCTATGCAAATCACTTAGTGTAGTGGACAGCACATGATATTCCTCAATAATTGGAAACATCAATGTTTTATTATTCTAGACCATCAACCATCTACATAGTCCAGATAGCCTAAATACATAAATGTTAAAATGACAGCAAAATATACTGTGCAGTGTCTACCAGTGACAGACCAGAGGAATTGAGTTTGTGCTGCCAAGGGAAGCTGCTGGAAACATTATAAACCTCCATCCTTTGGACAAGAAGGTAATCCTTGGAGGTTTCTCCTATCAGACATTCCTCCTGCCACTGCCAGAGCAAAGTCCTTCTTTTCTTCTCCATCTTCCTCCTCTGGGTGTCTCAGGAGACTTATGTCTCAGTTACTGCAGAACTCTGTCGTTAGACAGGACACTTCACCAAAGGACTTTCCCAGTAAACGCACATTCCTCTTTTATTGGCACGTGACTTTTCTGTGCTACCAGACGCTGCATCTTCAGCAAGCATCTCTATGTCTATTGCTTGAGGCTTTACTATCTCAAGGAACCCTCAGATGGTTTAAAACAAGGTTGCATTTGGGGGGAAGGTAATTATGAAACTCACATTTGGAATGCTGTGGGCACAGAGAAGGGATATTTTAAGTTTTAGGAGAAATCAGCAACCAGGTCATTTTAGAAATAAACTGAATAAACCTATCAATCTCAAACCTATCTCTTTCCCATAACATCACGCTAAGAAACCAGTCCATAGATAATTCTCTGTTACTTTATCTGGATTTGCATATATTTTCTGGGATATGGAGTGTCAAATTAGACTACTTATTTATTTATTTAGTGTTACACAAATTAGAGCTACATCATTTACTAACTATGTAATCTTGGGCAAATTACCTGACCTTTCTAAATCTCAAATCTCATTTTCTAATCTGTACAATGAGTGTATAGGAACAGGACATGATCCTTGAAGTTTTCTGCAGAAAGAGAAGACAAATTCTTCACAGCAAGTCCTCATCTTCTCCTTTCCCATGCTGGACTATTCTCATCCTTCAGCAAATATTTCAATTTGCAGAGATGGTTGGGGCAGGGCAGAGAGCTATAGATGTATAAAAAGGACAGACGCCCTGATTCAATGAATTTGATCTTAACTTTTAAAATATTTTAAGAAAAACTATACTTTCAAAACTTTCTAAGGTTCTTTGGTGAAAAATTTCCATAGTCCACTTTGATTATGAGGATTCCTTTTCAAAAAACAGGGCTGGATTTTTGTCAGGCATGTGGGCTGATTCTCATATTATTATATATCTAATGAATAAATGGACACCCCTGATATAAATAAACTAAGAAAACTCAGGTGACATGGATACACTAGGAATAAAAATAAAATGATGTTAAATATAAATGATTGGAATTTTGCCTCTAAGTAGATGGAATTTGGAGGACAGACTAATGTTTCTGTTAATGACAAGTAATAAACATGAAATATAAGAACAATTAGCTTGAAGGCAGTGGTGATATCTGGAAGCAATGAAGACTTGAAGGGCTGAGACTTTGAAGAGATGAGAACCACAGAGAGGCGAGCTAAAAATGCACTGCTGCCTTTTTCCTGTGGCCATTTGACTGATTAAGGTCAAGAACAAGAGTCTGAGAATTCAACCTGGCTCAGGTTGAGAGATGTCTTTAGGTGACAGAAAAATGAACAGGGCTTTGTGTGGTCTTACGAGGTTGAAATGAAAAAAAAAAAAAAGAAAGAAAAGAAAAAGAAAAGAAACAAAATGGGAGACTTGAGAACCTCAAACATAGCCCAATTTCCCTCTCAAGAAATTTCTCATATTCTGAAGCTCCACGAAGCAGCAGGTTAAAAATCTAAGAATAAAACATCTGAACAGAATTTTCTGCAGGCTTGTTGTGGTGAGAAAAGAAAGCATAAAGTTGAAGATGCACCAGGATCTAGGTGAAAAAACTTGAAAAGCTACATACAAGAAATAGGAGTGAACTGGCCTCCAAAAAGCTTGCAAAGTAGTCCACATCCACCTCAGTGCCTGACTGGATTAAAGAGATCAGCTTCTCTTTCTTGCTCTTCCTAGAAAAGGGAAAAATAAACTTTCTTTGGAACTCTCCGTTAAAAAAATGAAAAAATAGAAGAAGGGCAGCACCTGTGGCTCAAAGAAGTAGGGGGCTGGCCCCATATACGGGAGGTGGTGGGTTCAAACCTGGCCCCATCAAAAACTGCAAAAAAAAAAGAAGAAGAAAAAAAATCTGTCAACTTTACCAGAGAACTGAAAGTTACAAAAAATTAAAAATTAAAATATTTATAATATTCTGAAATTTAAGGAATTGAATACCTGAAATTATGAACTTAATAGATAAGAAGATAGATATGACAGAAAATAGCCTTATGAAACTATTTTTAATAGGTTATTAGAAAATGCTTAAATTAAAGCATGAAAATAAGAGAAGATACAATCATATATCACTTAATGCTAAGGATATATTCTAAGAAATGCATCCTTAGGCAATTTTGTCACTCAAACAGCATAGAGTGTACTTACACAACCTAGAGGTTGAAGCCTACTACACACCTAGGCTATATAGTATAGCATTGCTCTTAGGTTACAAACCTATCAAACGTGTTACTATTCTGAATACTGTAGGCAATTGTAACACAAGGATATTTGGGAACCCAAACATTTCTAAGGATAGAAAAGATATAGTCAAAATGGCATAATAGATTAAAAAGCAGTAGTACATTTCTCAGCAGCTCTGTTGGAGGAAAAGAAAAAAAAAGTACACACTCACACTAGTTCACCTATGTAGGGCACTTACCGTGAATGGAGTTAGCAGGACCGGAATTTGCTCTGTGTGAGTCAGTGAGTAAGTGGTGGGTGAATGAGAAGGCCTCAGCCATTACTGTACACTACGGTATACTTTATGAATACTGTACTAAATTTTTTAAACAAATTAGCCTTAACTTATTGTGCCTTTTTTGCTTTATAAACTTTTCCAGATTTTTAAAGCTTTGTGTAACAATACTTGGCTTTAAATACAAACACTTTGTAGAACTGAACAAAAATGTTTTCCTTCTTTGTCATCCTTCTTCTTTCTGTAAGATTTTTTCTCCTAAATATTTCTTTTTTAACCTTTTAAACTTTAAAAAAAATTTTTTTTAGAGAGAGAGATTTTTCACTTTATTGCCCTTGGTAGGGTGCTGTGGCATCAGAGCTCACAGCAACCTCCAGCTCCTGGGTTTAGGCAATTCTCTTGCCTCAGCCTTTTAAACTTTTTTTGTTAAAAATTAATATACAAGCTAAGTGTGGTGGCTCATGCCCATGATCCCAGTACTTTGGGAGGTGAAGGCAGGAGGGTTGTTTGAGGCCAAGCATTTGAGACCAGACTTCATCTCTACACACCAAAAGTAAATTAACTAAAAAAAAATGTAGCCAGGAATAGTGGCATGCAGCTATAGTCCCAGCTACTTTGAAGGCTGAGGCAGGAGGATCATTTGAGTTGGAGGCTGCCGTGAGCTTTTACCACTGCACTCCAGCCTGGGTGATAGAGTGAGATCATGGCTCTGGGAAATACAAACAAATAAACAAAATAAAATACAAACAAACAAACAAGAAACAGTAACAAAGAAACCCACTCAGCCACAAACACACACATCTGCCTAGGCCTAGGAGCCAGGGTCAGGATCATCACTGTCCTGCCCCACTGGAAGGTCTTCAGAGGCAGTAACAGGCATGGAGCTGCCATCTCCTACGTGGTGCCTCCTGAAGGGCCTGCCTGAGGCTATTCTTAAGGGCATGCCACTCTTTTCAGAAATACTGTTCATGGCAGTTTTCTTTGTTTTTTGTCATGGTAGAGGGGAACAGCCACGCAGCAGTTGAGACAGTGAGTAGATGCTGAGCGTTCAGCTGGACCTCAGATTCACAGCAAGCAGGGCTGAGTGAGCAGAGGGCCTCTGGGGGATTCTCTGAAATGGTTATGGTTTGAATATTGTGAGATGGGGAATAATCATCACTTCCTTTAGTGCTTGGGACCTAAACCTTTTATTTGGAGATTAACACCCCCTAGAGAGGAGAAACTGGAGACCTCCTGCCTCGGGGACAGTGTGCCCTGGCACGTCCCAGCCCTCAATAGTTCTCCGTTGCCATTACAGCTGCGAGTCAATTCCTCTCCCATCATCCCTCCTCCCCTTCTCCAGTTTCTGCTGAATTCAATGAATGATGTCAAGTGAGGGGGGTTATCTGGGATCATAAGGAGGCTTAATTATCACAGACAAAAGCCACTAATGAGGAAACAAGATTATCTTTCACACACAAAGTTGTTTTAATTTATGGCAAGCTTCTCTCCTCCAGCTTGGTTAGGAAAGGCCTCTGTCCTCTTAGCTTCCGCTTCCTGCGCTTTGATTAGCTCAGCCTCACAGGAAATTAGAGAGGGGAGGGTGCTTTCCACACCTTTTCCATGATAGGAAGCAGAAGGGACAGTTGTAGCCAGATTTGGCTGCGGGCTAGATTGCCAAAAACAGTGCCTTCTTTGGGGCCCCTCACTTTTCTTTTTAGCCCCCTTCCTCTCCTGCCTCCTCCCCCTCTTTCCTTCTCTCTCTCCCATGTTCCAGCCGCTCTCATTGCCAACTGCTACCTGGCTGCTGAAGTCCGTCTTCTCCCATGTTCTTTATTTATAAATAAGGGTCTCTGGGAAGCATCTGACCTAGGCTGGGGTGCTGGCAAGCTGGGTCGAGAGCACGGATTTTCCTGCCTATGACTGAGGGAGGGATGATTAGCCTCTGGAAGGTGGCTGGGGAGAGGCACTGAAGTTCAGAAATTAAAGCTGGTTGGCAGGAGTTGACAGTCACCAACCAGTGACCCTGCTGTTCCTTCTATCTTGTTTTCATGGTGCTTCTTGCCCAGATGTTTCCCTGGAGTGACCAGCAGGGAAACCCACACACACTGACCTTTGCAGTGAAGTGGGCCAGGCTGAGGCCACTCTGCTCTGTACCAGTTCCCAGCTCTGACCGAACCCTCTGGGCTGAGCTGGATGGTGGCCCCTGGGGAGCTTGGAGGAGGAGGAGGCTGGGCATGCCCTGTCCTGTGAGCTGTAACACAGGTGGAAAGGGAGGATGTACCCAGTCTAGGGTGGGCACTGTCTCTGGTCTGCTGGCTGCTGATGCCTGCAGAACAGAGGCTGGGTTTTGTCATTTTGTATCCTCACTTTAAAACCATTCATGCCAACCTTTCACTTTCCCTGTGTTGATCTCCAGTGGTTTGGGCTCCTGGGTGCCTGTGTGGTGATTCCCTATTCCACTTCATACTCATCCTTGTGCAGGGAACTGTCGGAACCAGGGAAACTACTGCCTGTGTGTGTGTTTCCAAGAGCAATGAGCCAGGCTGAGGGCAGGGCTCCAGGAGCAGCAGTAGCAGAAGCCAATGGTCTGAACAATCCGAGGGCTGAAGGCGAGAGAGGGCTGTAGAAGGCTGGTGATCTCAGCTGAGGCTGGTGTGGATGCAGCAAGTATCAGGGGCAACATCACAGATTCTGTCCCTTTCGGGCTGCCTAACCTTGGGCTGTCACTCTTTCCTTGCCAGATGAGCCATCCAGCTGCAGCAGTAATGGCAACATGGAGCTTGCACAGGGGCCAAGCCTGGGAGGGCACATATGGTTCATGTCATGGGCCAATTCCCTTCAATTGGTGGTGGCCAGCTGGAGGGCAGGGTTGATTCTCCACAAGAGAAGGGCCTCTAATCCCCGGCTGAGTCTGCTGTTGGAAGTGAAAGGTGGGACCCTCAGACAGTGACACTGCTGACTGGAGTGGCATTCTCAAATGTGTCAAACATCAGACAATCCTATCCTAGGCAAAATGACACATTGTGAGTGGGGAATGCATTAACCTGCCTCCTCTTAGTGGTGGGTAGAGAGACAAGAAAGCCTAAAATATGATCAGTCTTCCCTTTGGAGCTAGCAGCACATTCATGTGTCGGAAGAAAGAGCTGCAGAGATGGATCCAAACAGGGCCGCACTCAGAGTTCCGCCACAGCAGGCCGGAGCCAGCATGTCCTGCAGCCCCGGGAGGGCGCAGGCTGTCTGAACAGAGTCTGATTGCTTACCCAGGCCACCAGTCTGGAGCCAGCCCCCTCCCTGCTGTGCCTGTCCTGCTAACAATCGTTACTCACAGGCCTGTTGTCATTACTTCCAGATTGCTGAAGAGTGTCAGCTTTACCTTTATTTCCTTTTTTTTTTTTTTCCCACGGCCTGAATGAATAGGCTTCCGGAGGAGAAGAGTGAAGTGTGGCCATGGCTCTGTTTTTCCAGGTTGACTGTGTGGACTGCCAAGAATGAATTAAATGTTTCCACAGAATCATTTGCTTTGCTCCTAATCGGCTCTGGCAAGTATTTTCCTTCTTCCCATTTATTTAAGAGGGACACACTGGTTCCCTTGGTCAGGCACCTCAGGCTAGAGGCTTTGGAAAAGGGAGAAATGGAAAATCCTGGGAGGCACATCTAGAAATCTAGGGATTAGAATGGAAAAGTCTGGGTTGGGAATGAGCTTGGCCTCAGCACTGCGGATAGGGCAGAAAATATAGAGAGATGTTCCACCTGGGCTCTGAGGTGGTGGACATGCCAGTGTTTCTGGGTCATCAGCCCTGGGGCACACAAAATCACCAGTGGTACTGCAGATGCTGACTCTGTGGCTTGCTCCTACCGGTAGGTGCTGCTGTGCCAACCACCTCCAAAGCCAGATCTCAGCTCAGTGAAGAGACTCCCTGGGGCAGCCCATAGACCGTGCCCTTCCTCCTGGTGGCCTGCCAGCTCCCAGTTGCTACAGTGACCATCTGCAAATGTCTTGACGGGTCTGGATGCCGGGCACTATTGTGGCTGCCAATGCTTCTCTTCTTTCTGCTGTGGGAAACACTGTGGGTTCTCTTGTCTAATCCAACTGGCCCCGGCTGAGAGAGCAAGTAAAGGCTCTCTCTCCCCAAGAGGGTCATATTTTTTAGAACCATGAAGCAGTGTTGCTTTCCATATCCAAATGCTTCTTTGGTTCTTCTCTTCATTATAGCTCTCTCTTCCAAGGACTCAGGCAGCCCAGGAGAGTGAGGTGGGGGAGGCCAATCTCAGTGTCCTGGGTTTGAGCCACCGCCATCTGTCTTGGGGATCACTCTCTCCCTGAGATTTGCACATGGCTGTCTCCATCAGCTCAGCATTATTGCCCATTGGGACATTGCTTTAACTGTTGTTCTTCTACCATGTCAGGGGTAGAAATCCTTTTTGGAAGGATTCGACTGTTACTTTCAAAGCATCCAGGATTTGTCTTTCTGTCCAACTTTCTCCTTGTCTCACATGAACACATCACCTCTGGGCTTATCCTGCCAGCAACTGCACTGCAGATATCTGTGAATAACAAAGGGCTCATGAGTTGGTCAGAGTGGCGTCCTATGACACCTATGCATGGCATCCTTCCCACTTATGGCTCTTGGCTCTTTTCATGGTGAACTTGGCTAATGACGCAACCTGTTTTTGGTGAGCCTAAGCATCCTTCTCAACATCACATACTAGACTATTACTATCAGTCTTTTAGAGTTGGTTCTTAGGATGACACCTTTTGGTCTTCCTTAGCTTAAGTTCTCCATTGCAACTTCCCGTCCTCTAGCCAACACATCTGTGAATGCACAAAATTAGTAACTATTGCCAGCCCACACGTTAACTTTAGTCTGATTGGGTAGGCATTCTGTTACGGCTCTCACAGTTTGTCTCAGACACACCAATATGATGTAAATATGCTTGAAAGGGGCTGAAGGTGGTGCTGGCACACAACTCTATTAAGGATAGAATTCATCCTTTATCAGAGTTTATGGACACGTCTCTTCTTTCTCTTCATTTGTTTCTCACTGGCCTGCTACATGAAGATGAACCTAGAAGGTTGTCTAGAATTTGTTGTTTAGGATAAGCTATTACTATCTGGGGAGACACAAAGGGCAACCTGAGACTTACCTAATAATATCTCTCATTCAGTAAACCCCATTATAACCCGGCCAACCCCCACCCATAAAAGCAGCTGTAATAACTATGGGTTACACTATGTGGATACTTTATCCCAGACATGAAAGAGGATGGGGATGATGAATTGCATCTCAATTATTAATGCACATTATTTTACATTTTGGATTCACTAATGGGCTTTGGGAGAAATGAAGAAATCTAAGGTAAATAAAATAGGAATTTAATACATGAAATAGCTAAAAAGATGCGTTCTTTGTTAAAGTATCCACACAAACAAGCAAAAATAGATAAAATAAAATCCTAAGTGCTAGGCTTTCTTGAAATCCAGGATGACTCAGTTCTTTAGCTAATGGGTAGCTAGAAATCGGATCCTTCTCACCTTTTCCTTTGGCCCACCACTACATGGCTGCTCTACCTGATGCCCGGATTTGGGACTTAATGTTTCATTTCTGCATTCTGCCCATGCTCTTTCATCCCTCTTGCCCTTCTGTTTCCTGGATTCACTTGGTATAGAGGATGCCAAGAGCCAGATGACCCTGAGAAAGACGATTTGCAGCTGGGGGGTGGACCCTCGGGCAATTCGTCTGCAGGTGCTCCATGGGGATAAAGCCCGAGCCCATGGTGATCCTTAGGCATGTAGTCATTGTCTAATACTCCCTTCACCTGTCTTGTACTGTCTCAATAAAAGGCTACTGCGGAGTTTGCTTGGGGCTACCCTGCAATCAAGGTTAGCCCGCCTCCTGCAAGCTTGTACTTCACACCTGGTTTCTTCCTGCAGTGATTGAAACCAGGGCCATAGGGGCCCCAGGGGTTGTGACAGCTTGGGTCCCACAGGCCAGCCCTATGCTGCTCTCAGGGACTATACAGATCTAGGCCTCAGAGATGCTGGTCCTCCTCTGACATTGGGTCTCCCCAGATGCTGGCCTGGGTCCTTGGACCGAGCCCTCAGCTTTGTCCTGGGCCTTATAAAACAGTGCACACCTTGCTTCTTGCTCTTTCTCAGGCCCATGTTGGCTTCTCATACCTCCTGGCCCTTAACTTGACTCCCTCCACTTCGTGTCAACTGCCCTGCCTTCTCTGTCCCATGTGCCCTCCTCCCTCCGGTTGAGATGCAGTGAAATTTTTCTTCTCCAGATTTTCTTTTGCTTTCCTGTCTCCCCAAACAAAGCCACTTGCCATTTTCATTTTAATTGGTTTTCTACTATTTAACCCATTCTTGAACAAAGGAGGATGCTTTAAAATAGCTATGGACCTTGGACTGTAGTTTTTAATTATATTTTTCTCCTCTGGAGTGGTAGCTGCACACTCCCTTACACTTTTGCCATTGATTTTTACTCCTGAGGGGTAGATCCATTTATTCAACCTGGGGTCTCCTTATAATTTATTATTCCAAGCTGGGAACATTTCAAGAACAAAAAAGAGGCTGGGCACAGTGGCTTGTGCCTGTGATCCTAGGAGGCCGAGGCAGGTGGATTGCTTGAGCTCAGGAGTTCCAGACCAGGTTGAGCAAGAACAAGACTCTGTCTCTAAAAAAATAGCTGGGTGTTGTGGTGGGTGCCTGTAGTCTCAGCTACTCAGGAGGCTGAAACAAGGGATCGCTTGACTCCAGGAGTTTGAAGTTGCTGTGAGCTATGATGCCATGATAGTCTACCAAGCATGACAAAGTGAGGTTCTACCTAAAAAAAAAAAAAAAAAAAGAAAGAAAGAAAAAAAAGTGAAAAGAGGCTCCATTAGTAATAATGACAAAATAATAGGAATAAACCATACTGTTCCAGGCAAAAGCTGTATCCTTCTCCTGACGTTGGTTTTAGGTGCCAGCATGGAGTAAATTTCCCTTGGTCAGGGGCGGTATCTGGAATCATTTCTCTTAGGAATGATAGATGGAAGTGGCAGCCGCCATAATCAGCAGGTGAGCACAGGGCTTTCCACTCAGGAAGATCCTGGTGAAATTCTTGGCTTGACCCCTTTCTAAGCACAAGGACCTGGACAAATAGTTCCTTTAGTGACTCTCGATTTCTCTGTCTGTACAAGAGGTCTAATGATAACTGTCTCACAGATGATTTTACAGGTTAAGGTAATGTAGATGAGGCACTTGACTTGATTCAGTGGTTTCTAGTTTCCTTTTCTTCATCTTTTCCCAGTGAAGCCCAGGAGCATGCCAACACATTTCCAATTCTCCTTTAATGAAAAGATGGCCCAGGATCTGTTATTCAATATTCTTTTTAAAAATGGATTTCCAGTTTTGCATTCCCAATGCCTTCTAATGTAAAATAGATTTCAGCCCAGTAAAAGGGTTGAAATTCAATACATTAAATGAACTGATTTTAATGTATGAGGCAGACTTAGCTGATGATCCCAAATATGCAGAACCATGAGAAGCATTCAGAGGATGATGCGGCTAAGTGATAAGGATGAGAGAAGAGTAATCTTGGGCTGAGATATAATTAAATGACTGGGAAGAAGGCTCGTGTATTGGAAGGAAACCTTTTAGCTCTGCACTATTGGTTTTAATTCCACAGTGAAAGCTACCACGTCCCTTGCCGGCTGCCTAGAGAAGACCGGACCCATGTGTGACACCACGGAAAGAGTGTGGTCTCAGACACAGGTCTGGGTTCAAAGCTTTGCTCTGCCACTCACTCACCCGCTGTGCCTTTGAATCAGCCTTTTACACTCTCGGCTTCAGTTTTCCAACCTGTAAAAGTGCCACAGCAATACATATGAAATAGGTCTGTGATGAGTATTATGTGAGAAACTAAATAAAAAGGGACCTAGCATGCCAGGCAGCACGTGACTATCAAATACAAGTGAAATGGGTTTATGGGTTCATGGTGATTTTTTTTCTTTAGGAATTTGAATTGGATCTGGAAATCCATATGCCCTTTCCTGTCTTCTTTTAACTTCAACTAGATTTTTTCTGCCGGGTTTAATAAAAATTCCTGTTTTTAGAGCTTTGGGACTAGATGTGTCACACCTATTGATTTTAAGTGGGACATTGAAGGGGCATCTGATTGGAAACCCTCAAGACCCTCATTAGGTCAGTCTGGACCACTGGTGCAGGAAACACTAG
Source organism: Galagoides demidoff (assembly GCA_963574575.1). NCBI lineage: Eukaryota > Metazoa > Chordata > Mammalia > Primates > Galagidae > Galagoides > Galagoides demidoff. The sequence goes on from CAUYQV010037882.1 coordinate 18,020, forward strand.
TTTTGCAGGACATTAACAGTTTTTCGTACAAAAATGAGATGCACATTGCGATGTTTTTGAGAAAGTCTGGGCAAATAAAATGAAACAGATTTCTTTACTGCATAGCATTTCAGGTATCTAAATGAGCCAATATGCCTTGTGAATCTCCAAGATGGGGCCAGGTCACATACATTGTCTCCCAAACAAGTTTGACCATGGTCCTCACATATATATATATATATTTTTTTTTTTGTGGGATAATTTTAGAAACCTGTGGTTCTTGATATGCTTCAGCAAGGACTGTTCTAATAATTTTTGCAGATTTGAAAAAAAAAGTTTACATTATAATATTAAATGAGAAAGCAAGTTACTAAATTTCATGTACTGTAAAATCATCATTACGTTAAAATATATTTAAGAAACTGTTAACAAATATATCAAAATATTAACATGTTAACTAAAAGCAATAATCTGGGAGGGAAGATTTATGGATAATTCTTATATTTATTTTCCTTATCTATATTTTCCAGTTTTTCTACAATGAATATGTATTACCTTTATAAGCCAGACGTTTTCTTTTTCCGTTTGGTTCAACAATCTCAGAAGGAATCATTTTCTTTCCTACTACAAGGTTAGAGTCTCCTGAATGAAATATGCCTTTCATTGCATCCTGAGAAGAAGGAAGAACCATAAAAAGCCTCCAGAAGCCCTTGAGGAATTTTGAGGGCAGTAAAAGCAAAGACTATAAACAACCAAACAAAAAAATACACGAAGTTGTAAGAGCTGTAAGAGAAAAGTGGGGACCAGGGATGTTGAGTATTGGAAGGGAAAAATAAGAAACACAGCCTTTCCGGAAAAAAAAGAGGTTGTAGTGAAAAACCAACTGTGGTTTTGTGAGAACAGACAAAGGTAAGGAAGAAGCCAGTCACAGCTCACGCCCATGACAAGAGGTGTCCAGATCCCAAGCCACCTTCTTGCCTCTAAGCTAGACCACCTCTGAGTCATCATGGGATTTAGTTACAGAAGAACAGTATATGGGATCTGGTTACATGTGGTCTCTGGAGACCTGTGCCAAGACCATGCAGCAGGGTCAAGGTGGGTGAGGGGAGCTGCAAGAAGCAGAGTGCAAGGAAGAACTCTTTCTCACAAAGGTTGTGAATACATGGGGGGCAGATGTGAGCAATGTTTTGTTCGTGGCATGAAGGGTCTTGTTGAATTCTGAAAGGGAGCAGTTTGGGTTTGACCGTCTGGGTTTAAGTCTTGGCTCCACTGCTCACATGTCTTTGGTTTTGATGTTTTACCTCTTTGTGCTTTAGTTTCTATAAAATGAGGATAATAGTAATAAGTATTGCATTTAGTTGTTTGAGGATTGAGACAATTTAGTCAGCCTTCTGTATCTATGGGTTCTGTGTTTAGAGATTCAAGCTACTACAGATCAAAAATACTCAAGAAAAAAATTGCATCTGTAGCAAAGATGTACAGATTTTTTTGTTGTCATTATTCCCTAAATAACACAGTATGACAACTGCTGACATAGCATTAGCACTGTATTAGGTATTGTCAGTAATCTGGAGATGATTTAAAGTATACAGGAGGATGTGTGTAGATACTGGGCAATTACTGCACCATTTCATATCAGGGACTTGAGGCTTTTGGTATCTAAGGTGGCATCTTGGAAAGTCCCCCGCAGATACTGAGGGATGAGTGCGTATGTTAAGGACTGAGCAGGGAGACTTTTAAAAATGGTTGCACTAGTATTAATAAAGAAGTGAGTAACACCTATAAATAGTTACGCAGAGTTTCCTGGATTAGAGCTGAACATTTGCGTCACCACAACATTAAAGTGTTGAAAGGTATCATCAATGCTATGTTATTAAGAGGTGGGACCTTTGGGAGGTGATTGGGAAAGGAATTAGTGCCCTTATAAAAGCTCCTGTTTGTCCCTTTACCTTTTGCCATATGAGGAGGACATATAGAAAGTACCATCTATGAGGAATGAGCCCTCACCAGATGCTGGATCTGCCAGTGGCTTGATCTTGGACTTCCCAGACCCCAGAATAGTGGAAATAAATTTCTGTACAAATCATTTACCCAGTCTATGGTATTTTCTTGCAGCAGTCTGAACAGTCTGGGGTAATAGTATGCAAGGACGCTATCCTGATTTCTGCACTTGAGTTGACTTCTATAATGTGTAGCCCTGTCGGCCAGACACAGGCCATATTCAGGCAATACTGAACAAGGAAAGTTTCTAACTGGCCCATAATCCTCTGGGTATTGTGAACATGAGTACGATTATCAACTGAGTTGAAATTTTCCTAGATATTATATGAAATATTTTTAAATGAGGACTTTCACTAGTCAGATTTTACTACCATGATTCTATGTAACAAACAATTCCCCAATAGCAGCATGTACTCATTTCTCATTCACAGGACTATGAGTCAGTTACTACTCAGTGGAATTGGCTTTAGGCTGAGTGCTGGGTTCACATCTGCTCCATGTGAGTCTCATTCCTGAGACTCGGGCTAAGGGCCACCTTCAGTGTACTCTTCTCAGAGTGAATGTGAAGTTCACAAAAGTACATGAGGACTGTAGGAGACTTGCTGTCTTTCAAAGCTTCACTTTGGAACACTCTGTCGTTTCCACCTGTGATATGGCCAACCCAACATCAGTGGGGTAGAAAGTACAGTCTGCTCACAGTCTCAGCAGTGGCAAAGGAGGAAGGAGGAATTGTAAACAAATAATAAAATACTCTTGGTCTATCACAGGGCTCTATATAGATAACAAAAGGATTAGTTGAAAAGAACTGAACTCACATTATCAAACTAAAAATAGTTTAGTAAATGATAAATTGCAGTTGCATTGCTCTTGTGTATTCTAAACTCAAGACCCTCATCCCCTCAAAACGTTGTCAAACAAAACCAATGAACTATTTGTAAAGACTCATGTGCAAGTGTACCCATAGCAGTCATGGTGTGCAGCACCTACATAGCACCGACCATGGCATCCTTCCCTTTTACCTGTCAAACCCTTCTCACCAAAGCTTTGGAGGAATCCTTAGCCAGAGGAGGCAAGAAGAAAAGGCCTGGGTCAGTTCACAGCTCACTTATAAACCTTCGGATCTGGACAGTCCCTGGGCCAGAGCTGATCTGCCACTGACAAGGAATTGGTCGTCTCTGACTGCAATTGTTTTCAGGTAAGAGCTTTTATCAACTGAGCTTTCACTCTGATCCTTTCTGTCTTTTTGGTTATTACCAAATGTATATATGGGAAGAGACGTCAGAAAATTTCTCTTCAAAATATTTGATATTTAAGTGCCTCAAAGAGTGGATGGATGACTCCTCAATAGTACCTGCTGTAGAAGCTCATGGACTATAGGTGGGAGGCAAATGAATTCTGGCTGGTGCTTTCTTAAAAATTCTCGCATACTCAGAAGTCATTTGTCCTGATGACATCCCGTGTCCTCCTATCCACGGCCACTGCTCTTCCCTACCTTTCTATCTGTCCCAACACTAATTTAAAACCATCTAATAATTTCATTAAACTATTTTATATTTTTATTTACCTTCTAAATGAGTAAATTGATCCCACTTGGTACATCGGTGTTCTCTTTAAGTTTCCTTAGGGAACTTTATTTGTTTATTTTGAAAATGTTCTGGGCAGCAAGGGCATTTGGTAAATTTTATCCTTATGAGCTGAAAGGGCATGTTCCACCTCACAGGGAGAAGAAGCCCCTTCTCTGCTCCTTAAACCTGCCCCTCCTGGGTACTCATGGACAGCTGATCCCCTCACTCCTTCTCAGTTGTGGGGGATGCTCAGGACACAACAGGTGCACCAGGTGCCACAAAGATGCTGCCCCTCCCGGACTGATGGGTGTTCAGTCGGCTTGTGGGAGTCCCATCTGGTTTATGCAGACAGGTGAATTATTGAATTAACCACTTCCTCAGGTATGGACTCTGCAGTGTGATCAATTATGTACAATGTGCACTCAGGCAAAAGATGAGGTGGCTACAAGCCTCAGTGTTTCAAGGCCACTGGATCTATTCTGCCTTCAAACAAGGGAGGGCAGAATGGAAATTTCCATGCTCCAGTCCCTTGTAGTGGTTTCATTGATGAGAGACACCTCAGACTTGCCAGAGAGAGACAATGTGCTCTCCTCGGTTTTGAGGTGGTGTTTTGTCCTCTCAAGGCCCCTTAGTAACTCTGATTGGTTTTCTTTTCATCCATAGCATATAGTGCATGTCACATAACAATAACAGTAATAATAATAATGAACATTTTATTGAGTGCATTAGGTGCATAGCTGTGTGTGATTATGGTAATTATGGTATCAAATCTGTAAGGTTTGTGTGGTTATGGTAATTATGGTATCAAATTAATAAGTCTGTGAAGCAGGTCCTATGCTAAGCTTCATTTCACAGTGGAGGCAGTGGAACCTTAGGGAGGTTGCAGGGATGGTGGGGGAAGTCCAGGAATCCTGGCCAGGGAGCTTACATATGACGAACCACCTTATACTGCTCTTTGACACGTAGTATATTTTAATTATTGTTGGTTGAATGAATAAATGGATGCATGAATAAATGTCAGAGTAAATGGCTTCTTGGGGGGGGGTGTGAAAGCAAAATGCCCTCTCTAAAAATGAAAAGAGGATTGATATCCTACTTGATTCCTGAAAAAAGAGAATAGCCGCTGTTTGTTGGCCTCTGACCATCTGCTCCTGGAAGAGAAGGCAGAGTCAACCAGAAGATCCCCTGATTTTAACATGAGCTGTATATGAAGGCCATACTTTTCATACTGGTGTCCCCAGCACCAGCGCAAAGGTTGGTACAACTCAGGGGTTGAAAGTATTGGTTAATGAATGAGTGAATGAATACAATTGGTGATGGCTAGGAAAGCAGCTATTGGTTTCTGGCACAAAGAGCTCAATAAGTCCAATGACTGGAAAGAGAGAAAAAAGACAGGAAAAGAGGAGACAAAGGGAAAGTGGTGGGAGAGCTCTTGAGAATGACCTTGAGTAGAGCTGAGGGTAGCAGAGTAAGGCAGGCAGATGCCCTGGGTTCCTGCTTCCCAAACTTATCTACCTTGCCCAAGCCCTGGCCTAGGGATTGACTTTGATTGTTTTTGTTTTTACGTTTACTTGGTAGCCAGTTTAAAGTAGTAGATCAATTATTTTTTTAAAATTTGATGCTTTATAGCTTTGTTGCTTTAATTATCTGAGCCTTACTTTCCAGTTTTTAAAAATGAATATCAAGTGGCTATTTCAAGGAGTTATGGTGAGTATTAATTAGATAAATAGCTAATGCCAGCACCAGGCCTGACATACAGTCTGTGGTCAGTAAATATTTCCCTTCTGTCTCAGCTGTACAAAGCCAGTTTAGACCTCAGGTTGTTCCTAGATTGTGAATGATCAAGCCAGGGGGTGATTTTAAGAGATGGAGAGAAGGGAATGATGTACGTGTGCTCTGCATGCACTGGGCACGTTGCATTCAATACCTAGAATAGAGCAATGTGACAGATTAATGAAAAGGCAATAAAAAGAGTCACACTGTTCATACATCAGAACACAGTTATGTCCATCAGCCCCACATCACAAGGCTGATATGAAAGCCCCAATTGCAAGGATCTCTTATATTGAAAATATCTGGGTTCGAATGTTGCCTCTCCCACATGGCACTGAGAACTATGGCAATTCACTTACCTCTCTGAGTCAGAGTAATGTGAACAGCACTTCATGGCATTATGGGCAGATTCAATGTGACAATTCAGAGAGCATCAGACACTTCTACCCATGGAGGTCCACAGTAGGTGCTCAATAAATGCTGGTTAACTTTTCCTCTCCTCATCCTCCTTGTCTTCCTCCTACTGCTTCCTCACAAATAAAAAGGGAACAATTGCAGTACCCTTGCCATAGACTTGTGAAAATTAAACTCAAAACATTCAAACTGGTGCCTCATACACATTTAGTCTGTTTATTTTCATGGAGCACGTCTGTGAGGCAGACAGGCCAGGACAAGTCTCTAGAAAAATCTTTTCCAATTTGGATCTAGAGAAGAAATCCAAATAAAAGAAAATAAATAGCTCGTGCCTATTAGCTCCTTTTCTTCTTTTAGGGCACTTTGGTTTTTGGTTGTCTTTCCGAGACATTTCAAGGTTGATTAACTTAACTTGGAAATATTTAAATGAACTACGATGGAAAACATTTTCTGTACTGAACTGGCCAGACTCTCCTTTCCAGGACTGATCCCAGATGGTACTGATATCCTCAGTTCAGAGCAGTTAACTTATTTAAATGCAGTGTCTGAAACTCACATATGAGGAGATGCAAAGGAAGAAAAGATGTCCTGTATCCCCAGGGCATGAGCTACATGACTTCCACATGCCATGGAAGACCAAGCCATTGGTGAGCACGATTTCCCCATGCATTTCATGGCATAGCTTTGCGTGGCCAGCTCCCACATGGCCCCATGGCCTCATTGCTGCTTTGGCATGGGCATAATGGAGAATGAGGGGTGGATGTGGAAACCCCAGTTCCCTTTCTTCCAGGCTGTGTGATCTTGGACAAGTAAGTCAGGCACAGTTTCCTTTCCTGAAAGTGTTCTTAAAAGTGCCTACTTCACGGTTCTTTCTACAGAATGAATGGAACAAATTCAGGAAAGTACACTGCAAATTGAAAATTGTCTTACAGACTCGGAGCCTACTTTTACCGTGAGTCGTGTTGTGGAGAAGCCCTTTTGTTCTGTGGGCCGTTTATGTCTGTTCCTGGCTTCTGCTCTGGCTGCTCCTCTGGCCACCTCCATGCTCGTCTGCTTTCACAACTGCCCAGCAGGGTCTCTGAGCCACCCCCTTTTCCTCTAGCCACTGCGGCCCTACCTCCCTTTGGGGTTCCTTGGTTAGAACTGGGCTAAGTTAGAGTCTGAGTAGAGGCTGGGACACCTGCTGCCTCTTTAGGAAGGGGCTAAAAAACAGGTGAGACATATTTGCAGTGACAAAGGATAAGGTGGCAGGGCCAGGATTCTAAGAAATGTAGGCTTTCCCCGGAGATGCCAAGTAGGCATTGTGAAATGAGGGTAAATGAGAGGGAAAATTTTAGGTTAGTGCTAATAAAGGTTATATTTTCTTCTCATTCCTGCGTATAGATGTCTATCTATAGGCACACACAGGTAAAGGTAATTTTAGAAATAGATTTGTACTTATCCCAGACTCAATATCAGCTATCTGGTGCCCTAGTTCTCTTCATTGGTTCGATCTTGTGGTACCTGGTACTGGGGACCTCTGTCAGCAAAGACTAGCAGAGTTCTTGTTTGAACAACGTAGTCATTTTGAAGGTCTGTGTGACTGTGTATGGCTGTGATGGAGCGCTGACACAGCAGATCTGTAGGCCTTACCCCCGCATCTCACTGTGGATGGGGATCCAGAGCTCAGACCCCTCCTCTGCACCTCCTCAGCCACCGGCCCAAGGCCCGTCCTTCCTACTGCTCCTCTCCCTGCAGTCCCTTCCTCCTTTGGTTCCCCTTTACCTTATTCTCCTAAAGTAGCCCACAAAGCAATGATCATCTAGAAGTGTACATTAAGCATGTCGTTCTCCTGCCAAAACTTCTGAAGGCTTGGAGTAAAAATACAAGCTCTTTATCCTACCTTTATCCTATCCTAAATTGGCACTATCAAATTTAGCAGCCACTAGCAGCCCGCAGCTGTTAAATGCTTGAAATGAGGCTGTTCCACGTGGGGGACGTCCTGTACATATAAAATGCACATCAGATTTAGAAGACAGCATAAATAAAAAAATGGAAGCTATCTCATTAATAATTTTTATGATGATTACATATTAAAATAATATTTTGGATATGTTGGGATAAGTAAAAATCTGTTTCTAAAATGACTTATCTGAGTGTGCATATAGAGATCTACCTGTCTACCCACCTACAAACCTCCCCCACACACACCCCTACAGTTAACTTACGTGTGTGGCTTGCATTACATTTCCACTGAACAGTGCTGGTCTAAATGATCACAAGGCTGTCTGATCTGACCTGGCCTTGCCCGCTTCCTGCTGGGCCTCTGAGCCCAGCCGCACCACCCTTCTTCCTTCTCCATGCCCAGACAGTGCCCCTCTCTACCCCGCTGCATTCCCTCTCCGTGTGGACTCCATCTGGAGTGCTTCCCCTACTCTCACTGTGGACGGCCCCTTCTCTTCTCTCAGACTTCAGCTCTGAGATGCCTGCCCTAGGCATCCTATCAAAATGGCTATGTTATCATTTTTATTTCCGTGGCATGCTATTTATTGTCTGAATGGCACTTGTCACTGGCTGATGGCTTCCTTTCTTCCTTTCCTTCCTCCCACCTTTTGCCCCTTCTTCATCTCCACAGTATAACCTCTGGGAAAGTGGGCACTTTGTCTTGTTCATTGTTGTGTCTTGATGACTAGAATAGATCCTGACATACAGAAAACACTGAAGCAAAATTCGTTGAATGAATAAATATCCTCTTTGATTCATGGGTGCTGTCAAAGCAAAATGGCCAAAGAAGTATTGGTAAAAACCCACACTCTATATCCTAGCTGCATATCTCATATATATATATATATATGTGTGTGTGTGTGTGTGTGTGTGTGTGTATATGTAGCTGTGTATTAATCTATAAAAATAATCTAATTTGGGGTCTGCAAACTATGTCCTATGAATCAAATCTGGTGTGCTATATGTTGTTGTGAATAAATATTTATTGGAACATAGTCACAATCATTCATCTATATATTATCTGTGACTTCCTTTACAGCACAATGAAGAGTAGCTACAGGGGAATGTATGGCCCAATAGTTATTATCTAGTCCTTTACATAAGAAGTTTGCTAATCCCTAGGGTAGATAATGGGTGACCTAGAAAGGCTATAGTCTCCCCAGTAAGTCTGTCATTCTTCCAAGTGTGAAATTAAATTAAAAAGAGTGTGGTGCAGCAGCGTGAACTTCCTTAGCCTTCCGTGGAGGCTGCACTATGCCCCAAGTGTCTCTATGGAGGTATGATAGACATGTGTAGGCAAAACAAGCCCAGCTCTGTGAGTGAAGTATTTCTGCTCTCATTTGACAGATGAGGTGACCGAGATTCCAATCAGGTAAGATGCAGAGCTGGAACTGAATCCAGACCCGCTTCATCACTTAGCTACAGTAGTCTAAGAATTCCAGATAGTATGCTTTCCACACCCTGTACATACACACTTTAAGAAAAATTACAGTGACTACTCTGCTATTCCGACTATTTTTGTTGTTCTTGTTTTATTGGTTTTGTGTGTGTGTGTGTGTGTGTGTGTGTGTGTGTGTGTGAGACTTCGTTTTTGCCTCCACATAGGTAATTAATGTCAAGTCCTGGAAGGCTGACTGTGGAATGTATCTGGCTCTTGTCCAAGCTATTAAAGAGTCTGAAGAGCGTGCAACAAATCAGGAAGGAGTAATGATCTCTGGCTTAGTTATAATATGAAGCAAATGAAAGCGGTGCTTAAAATTTATTACGGAACTTCGTGGCATGTACTTTTCTCTTTGTACATTGTTTTAGAAATTATTTATATACAAACGTTTTCCATGGTTGACCAAATTTGCCTTGATCTCAACCCATCATCTTAGTGTTTGAATTATCCCTTTTTTTAGCCTCCTTTTTCTCATTACCAAAAGTAAATAAAAAAAGAATCTTGAATTGACAGAGAGTCATTAAGATAGGGATAGTGCAATTCCAAGGGGTTGTTAACAACAGTAAAAGAAACAAATGTCTGTGATTAGTTTGTTTCCTCTAGACTTCTTTCTCCTCTCTACATTATATGACCCTCTTCCTTGGCCCATTGTTACTCTGTCCTGATCCAAACCCAGCTTCGCATGTGGTTGTCCTAGTGATTCCAGTGCTGCACACGGCCACCCTTTTGATTTGGTATGGCAGCCAACAATCTAACTTAGGTTTCTGAGCCTGGTCCTTGTCTTAGGAATGGTTGGTCGTGTGCTCACCTCCCTGGCTATCTTGAGGCACAGGTTATGGCATGAGTGTGGGCCCTCCTGATGACCCAGACAAGGGTCTGGGAAGAGAGAAGTTGTAGAGAGCAAATCCCGACCATGTGGCTTGTCATTCCAGTTTCTGACACACAAGAAGCATGTTCAGGCATTTGTTGGCTGGCTGGCAGGCTGGGTGGGTGGAAGAATGGAACTAAGTGGAGAATAAGTTTGGTTCACCTGGACTTTGTTAGGCTCTGGGTGGGATGAGTAAGTAAGCGGATATTTTAATGGTTGCTTTAGTGTGCTGTTTTATACTTTTTTTCAGTAAATTCTAAAAAGCATGAAATATCATCTGCTTGGTCTTCCATGACAGAACACATTAGCCAGTGTTGTTTATTTTGTGACACTAAAGCTACGAGCCGTCAAAACCAATCTGCCCATTTAATCGATTCTGGCTTGTTTCCAAAAAGTGAAATTTAGCCTTTTACTGTTGTTAGCTGTTATCCCTTCTCCAATTAAATCCAAATTTTCACAGGTCGTGGTAGAATACAAATTGTGCGATTCCAGTGCTCTAACATTTACAAGCTGTGAGTAACTGGGAGCTCTATCTGCAGAGACACTTGGCTTGGGACACTCTCTAACCTGAGGGCACTGACATAAGATAAAATCAAGTTAGTTCACTGGGGAGAACAAGTGGGGTGGGAAAATGCCAAAAATAGCTTCACTCGTTTAAGATTTCCTTACTGGACAATTGCAGCTCATAAAATGTATATGTAGAAACTGCTTGAGCTGCCTGCACACCCTTATTTGAATTAGCACACCTTTTTTTTTTTTTTATTGAATGGTAACTATGTACATTAATGCACTTCTGGGATACAGTGTGGGGTTTTCACATGCAATCTGAAACATTTCCATCAAACTGGTTAACATAGCCTTCATGTCATTT
>CAUYQV010037883.1:0-31477 GCA_963574575.1 Galagoides demidoff
CAATTTTAATATAGTTTTTTTTGTCCCTTTCTTCAAGGGTATATACATTTTTTGGCACCCTCTTGTATGCATCTAACACAGGAGCTTCCAGAATCATAAAACAAGTTCTATTAGATCTAAGGAAAAATAAACAACAACATCATAATAGCTGCAGACTTCAATACTCCACTGACAGAATTAGATCATTGAGACAGAAGATCTACTTAGAAACACTGGGCTCCAATTTGACTCTTGTACAAATGGAGCTAAAAGACATTAACAGAACAATCTACCCCTAAGTTATAGAACATATATTCTTCTCATCAGTAAATAGGACATTTTCTAAGACAGATCATATGTTAAACTACAACACAAGTCTCAGCAAATTTACAAAACTCGAAATCATACCATGTACCTTTTCAGAACACAGTGAAACAAAACTAGAAATTAATTGTAAGAGAAACTCTCAAAACACATGAAAATTAAACAATCTGCTGCTGAATAACCCTTGTAAATCAAACTGAAAATCCAAAAGTTTTTCAAATTGAATGACAAAAATGACATAAACTTCCAAGATCTATGAGATATAGCAATGGGATTGCAAAGGGGGAAATTCATAGCCATAAATTCTCACATCAAACAACAGAGAGATCACAAATTAATGATGTAATGTCATAACTGAAGGAACTAGAAAAGGATTAACCAACCCCAAAGCTAGAAGGAAACAATTCTCAGAGAAGAACTAAATGAAATGGAAATTAAAAAATACATAAAGGATCAATGAAACAAAAAGTTGACTCTTTAAAAAGACAAATACATCACTAGCTTGCATTACCAGAGAAAGAGGAGAAAGGGATAAAGTAAGCTCAATCATAAATTAAAAAGGAGACAAAACAACAGATGTCACAGTCATATAAAATATCATGTGTGATTAATGTGAAAACCCTTTGGGGTACAAACTAGAAATTCTAGAGACAATGCAAACATTGTCAAACAGAAATCCCTGTTTGCTGATGACATGGGAAACACATACCCTCCCAGGCTTGAATCAGGAACAACTCCTGAACAGACAATAATGAATAGTAAGCTTGAAACAATAATAAAAATCTCCCGGCCAAATAAGAATAACAACAACAACAACAAAAATCTGCCCAAGGTAATTCCACCAAATCTAAAAAGAAGAACTGGCATCCATTCTGCCAAAACTGTACATCACCCTTAGAAGGAGGGAACCCCCAACTGATTCTCTGTAACCAGTATTACCTTAATACTAAAGCCAGAGAAGGAAACCAATTAAAAAAAAAAAAAAAAGAAAGAAAAGAAAAAGAAAAAAAGGAAAGTGACAAATGTCACTTAGGAACATATAAGTAAAAATCCTCAAGAAAACTTTAGCAACCCCATTCAACAACACATCAAAAAGATAACTCATGATGAACAAGTGGGTTTCATCCCAGGGATGCAAATATGGCTCAGTATACACAAAGCAATAAATGTGACTTACCATATAAACAGAAATAAAAGCAAAGACCATATGATCATCTCAATAGAAGCAGAATAAGCTTTTGATAAATTCTAGTAGTCCTTCATGACAAAAATCCTCAACAAACTAGTCATCGAGATTATAAATCTCAAACTAATAAAAGGCCTATATCACAAACATAAAGACATTATACCGAATAGGAAAAAGTTGGAAGCAGTCCACCTAAGATTTGGAACTAGACAAAGGCCCCTACTGTCACCCCTTCTATTCAACATAGTAGGGAAGTCCTAGCCAGAAGAATTAGGCAAAAGAAAGAATGAAGGTCTTAAAACAGAGAAAGAGGAAGTCTCACTATCCCTGTTTGCTGATGACATTATCTTTTATCTAGAAAACCCTAAAGACTGCACCAAAGACTTCTACAAGTGACAAGTAAATACACCAGAGTCACAGATTACAAAATCAATATACTGAAATCAGGAGCATCATTTCCATATGTCAGTAATAATTAAGCTGAAAGTCAAATCAAGGACATTATACCATTTATATGGCTGTAAATAGCTGCAACAAAAGTATAATAACTATGAATATACTTAATCGAGGAGGCAAACGACTTCTACAAGAATTACTATAATAAAACACTGATTAAAAAAAATCAGTGACACAAACAAATGGTAAAAGTCTTCTGCTCATACATTAGAAAAATCAGTGTTGTTGAAATATATATACTGCCCAAAATGATTTAGAGATTCAACTAAGATCCCATCAAAATATCAATGGCATATTTCCCAGATCTAGAAAAAATAATTCTAAATTTTATACTGCACTAAAAAGAGGCTGAACAACCAAAGCAATGTTAAATAAAAATAATAAGTCTGAAGGCATCACTCTTCACCTGAGTTCAAATTATACTACAAGTCTACAGAATCAAAACAGCATGGTACTGACTGGTATAAAGGTAGACACATAGACCAATGAGACAAAATTTGAATCCCAGAAATAATATATAGCTTGATATAGCTAGTATCAAGCAATTTTTGACAAAGCAGATAAAACCTTATACTCAGGAAAAATCCCTTGTTCCATAAATGGTGCTAGAAAAATTGTATAGCCATGTGCAGAAGAATGAAAGTGAATCCCTATCTCTCACCATATACAAAAATTAGCTGAAGAGGTAATAAAGACATGAGTGTAAGACCTGAATTCATAAAAATTCTGGAAAAAAACATAGGAACAACTCTGGCCTAGGGAAAAAAAATTATGACTAAGCCCACAAAGGTAAATACAGCAATAACAAAATTAAAGAACTGAGAATTAATTAAATTAAAACATTTCTAGAGAGCAAGAGACATAACCAGTAGAGAAAATAAAGAACCTAAAGAAAGGAAGAACATATATGCTAACTAAGTATCTAACAAAGGGCTAATATCCAGAATCTACAAAGAACTTAAAACCAAAAAGAAAAAAGCAAATGCATCATTAAAAAATAGGGAAAAGATTCTGAGTTGTTTTCAAATGAAGATATACTAATGACCAACAGATGCAGAAAACAACACTCAGCATCACTAATCATCTGGCAAATACAAATTAAAATTACAATTTGCTGTCACATTACCCCTATCAGAATGACCATTATTTAAAAATTGATAAACAGTACTTTTGGTATTGATATGGTGAAAAGTAACACTTTTATACACTCCTGGAAGGGCTGTAAATGAGTACAACGTCTATGGAGGACAGTATGAAATTCTTCAAAGAACTAAAACTATACATCTATACCATGGATTACTACTCAGCCATGAACAGAAATAAAATCATGTTATTTGGAGCATGTTCTACGGAACCGGAGACCAATAGCCTGAGTGGAGTTTCTCAAGAAGGGAAAACAAACACTACACATACTCACTAATAAGTGGGAGTTAAATGATGAGTATATATGGTCGTAAAGTAGCATAAAAGATATTGGAAACTAAGAAGGGAGGGTAGTAGGGAGCATGGAATAAAAATGTACTTATCAGGGGCAAAGTACACTATTCTGGTAATGGACACACTAAAAGCTCTGACAAGCATCATACAATCCACTGGTGTAACAAAAACACCTGCACCCCCTAACAGTTTGAAATACAAATTATTAAAATAGCAGGGATGAAAACCTAGAAAATATTTAATTTTGAGGAAGGAAGGAAGGAGGTAGGGAGGGTCAGGGGGAGGGAAGGATGGAAGGACGGAAGGAAGGAAGGGGAAGTGGAAGTGAAGGAGGCTTGGTCAGTCAGCCTGAAATTAAATTTATAAGCAAAATTATTAGGGTTGCTCAACTGAAAATATTTATCATCATTTCAGCCCTCTTAGGAGTAAAAATTATTTCATTGGCAATGTTGAAATTAATACAATAAATACTTAAGAAATAATATCCATAAAAGATATAGTATCTATGTAAAACAAAATTATAGACAGTTATTAGTGGACACAAAACAATCTCTCAACAAATGTGAAGTTATATACAGCAAATATTTGGATGTCATCACAAAATTGTCCATTCTGCCAAAATTAATATAGACATTTGATTTAATATTAATGGGTTCCTAAAGGAGATATTTCATGCCATTAAATAAAATGACCTTAACAATGCTTTTGTTTGTATTTACTTGTACAAATACCTGAAATAAATATTTGAGGGCAAGTAGTTTATTTGGGAGATGATCTTAGGGGCCAAGAGTGAATAAACAGAGAACAAAAGGTAAAAAGCGCCCATCAGAGGATGCATGACTCTGATTTCTGTAGGTAGGCAGGGGGAGTTCAGTTTCCTGGAGGCACCTGGGAAGTGTAAAGAATGTTTCTCAGAATGGCCCCCAGAGTGCTGGGAGGCTGGGCTGGAATGTTTCTCTACCAACTTCTTCCTTTATTCTCTGAGCAGAGTCCCAGGGGACCTTCATTAAAGACTGTACTTTTATTGGGGGCAAATGGACTCCAGGATTAGAAATGAATTAGAACTAAAAGTGAAAAGACTCTAGATGACAACTTTATCTAGGCTGCTGACATTGACAGTTTAGGTGGAGTTCTTAAGAAGTTAGTTATCCAGTGCTGTTGCTGCTGAAGCCAGAAGTCAGCCCCGGGAAGTTACAGCATAAAACATGTAAACTATCATCAAAGGAAAAATAAACGATCAGACCCTAAAAAATATTAGTGGAACATTTTCTCATACACATACCAAAATGGAAAGGGTAGAGATATTGCAATCAAAACAAGTTGCAACTGGCATAGAAATAGACAAACCAATGAAACAGAATGGAAAAAATAAGAATTTAATTTAGAAATATGACATACTAATACACATGAATATAAAAAGTCTGATTCAGTAGAAAATGATGGGCAACTCTGTAAATGGTACTAAATATAATGTATTCAACATGAAGGGAAAATAAATTTCTAACTTCCATCATATTCAAAACTGAGACCTAGATAGAGGAAATACTTAAACATTTTTAAAAAACAACAAAAATGTTGTATGAAACTAGATATAATTATTTGAAATATTTTATAACCAAGACTAAAAATTGCAAAGCTAAAAAAATGATTTATGGGAAAATGTTTACAAATTCTGTCAACGAACAATTAGTGAAATAAAAATTGTATCATGGTAGGCAGACAAAAATTAATTTCTATACTATTCAAATTACTGCTTAGAGATTAACCAGAAAAATGAATATAATATAAAAACTAAAAAATGAATACCTCCTCTGCCACTGGAGGAAATTAGGTAAATAAGGAAAACATACCAGCTCTTTCTATGTTATTTCTTACCACTGCTTGTGGATATTCACTTATCTCAACATAAAATTTCTGATTAAAAACAATGCAGGTGAATTGATATTATAAAAAGGAATGTTTTCAAAAGGCCAAAAATGAAGAGATGCCCAAATTCAAGAGTCACCAAATAGAGGCAAATTATAATAGCTACACAAAAGAAATATTTTTTAAAAGTAAAGATTATTCACCCAACCCACTTTGTAAATTTAGCATCTACAAAGTACCTAAATTAAATCATATTTAGTGCTACGTTGTTTCAGGAAAGAAAGAGAAACAAAATATAGGACAATAGAGAAATAAATGTATGAAAACTAGGAATAGATCATATGATTCAAATTTAGTTGAAACTGAAGAGAATTCCTACCCAAGACAGAAAAGCAAGATTTTAAAAGTGCATAATTAAACTTCCACAAAATATGAGTCCATTTATAGACAAAATTTTGAGTAAAATAACATAATTTGGTAATCGCAAGGCTTACCTGTCTGTAGGGGTGTAAAACTATGCTGATGTGTTACTGAGAGATGAGGATGGAAGGGGTAAACATGCAGAAAACTCCATCTACGACATGATTTCCTTAACTAAAGGGTAAGTTTGAAATTAATTTACATATGATTATAGGAATAATTAACTTTTGCCATATGAAATTTTTCTTGCAAAGAACAAGATTGTTTTCCTTATGCAAATTTTGGTATTTTTCACATAAATTATGTCAATCTTAAAAAATGTATGCTGCAATATGATAATTTCCGTTATTTTTACTTGTTCTAATTGTATAAGGAATATGCTATGAAAACCAAATGACAATAGCTTTTGAAAGAATAACACTCAATTTTATTTGGAATAATATACTCTTGAGAAGAATCCAGAAAATCTTGACCAAGAAAGAGGTTTAAAAAAGTAAATTAAATTTTCTGAACCTGTAGACATTATATATTTATATTTAAAAGTATTAGATAGTCCTATAGCAATGGAAAGGAAGATTATTAATACAGAATGGAAAGCACAGATGTCAGTGTATGGCATATAAAATGCAATATATAACAAAAGTGGCAGTTGAAAACATTTGGGAAAAAATAAAATATCATGAATAATATTGAGACCTTTCGCTGGCTCTTTGATACATAAATCTCTGTTTCTAAACTTGCAGTAAAGGAAGGAAGGAGAGAGGGAGGAAGGGGAATGGAAGGATTGAGATGTAACACACGTATTGGAATACAAAAAAATTGAATATTAAAAGTATTTAAGTAAATTATATTTTTGCCATGCAAAATTCCTTTTATTATGACACTATAATTTATGAATAAGAATTGAAATTATTAATAGGCATGACTACTCCAAATCTGGCAAATATTGTAAAATATATAAAGAGCCATTAACGTATAAAAACATTTAAAGCCAAAGAAACATTTTAACCGAATACGGTCTGAATAGACACAGTTTAGCTCTGTATTTTGTAATTTTAATTCTCTTCTGAATGATACTTTGTAGTGTCTGTTTCTAAGATAAAGTAGTTTTCAAGGATTTCCTTAACAAAGTACCATAAGCCGTGGCTTACAACACAGATATCTATTGTCTCATGGTTCTCCAAGTCCAAAATCAAGGTACTAGCTTTGAGGGAGAATCTGTTCCATATTTCTCCCCTAGCTTCTAATAGTTGCCAGAAACCTTAACATTCCTCGGCTTTTAGAAGCATCACTCTAATCTCTGTGTGTGTCTTCAAATGACTTTCTCCTGTGTGCCTGTGTCTCTGGTCTCCTTTCATAGGGACTCCAGTAATTGCTTTTAGGGCACACCCCAAAACAGTCTGACCTTCCAATCTTTACTCGATGACATCTGCAAATATCCTATTTCCAAATAAAATCACATCCACGTGTGTCAGGTATGAAGCCTTCAACATATCATTTAAAGGGACACAGTAAAAAGTGAGTATTACAATTTATATGGTAAAAATTATGTTTTCCAAGAAGCAATGCTCGCCTTCCTATGTGTGCCAGCATCACACTCAGAGCTTCAGTATTATTCCCCACATGTAATGAATAAAGAGAGAACGAAATGCATGAACATATCGAGCCACGTTTACATGCAAGCAAAGAGTGAGGAAAAATACTTATTATGCATTTTAATTATTTTAAGTTATTCATTGTTACATATGACGTTTTTCTTTCAAAAATGATTTAGAGTTTGTGAAAAATGTTGTGTTAAATCTGCTTCATTAATCTCCCAACAATGCTTCTATCTTACACAAAGCACTCTTTCTTCCGCACATTTTCTGTTTCTCTATAAAAATGTGGTTAATTTATTTTAAGTGTCACTTCAGATGTTTTTCCACATCACAATAAATAAAAGTCAGTATTCCTTGCAAGAGATTGCATAACCATTTTCAACCTTTCAAACACCACCTGAGTTACTTATCCCCTATTCTGGGGATTTTGTACCCTGTAATTTGCCATAATAGGATTATGAGTGTTAGGACTCATTAAATCACAGATGTATTACTTTTAAATGTATTTGCATACACATGTGTGGAAATTCTTAATAATCAGCAGTGAAGATGAAGCCTAATAAAATATTAGGTAAGAATTCCATGAGGGGATGCTTATTTTCTGTTGACTTTCATAAGGTAATTTTATAGAATAATGATGTAAAAAAGTTATTAACCGTGTCTACTTTTAACCAGTATTTTTAGTGTAGAGAAATAACCGTGGCCCCACTGAGGTGCCCTAAAGGTGTGGAGAGACTACTGGTTAATGCGCAGACACGTTGAGGGACCAAGGGTCTTGCCTTTGTGTGTGCTGGATATTGGGGCATCAGAGGAGAGGTGGAAACCCCAGCGAATCATCCAGGAGGCTGTGCAAGGGCTGAATACAGAGGTCTATTCACTGAGTGCTTCAGTCCCTTTGTTCCTGGTAGACATTCTTTTATCATAAAACCTTAGGACACAGAGAAGAAAAGGCAGGGAGGCCCCTTTTTAGAATTGGGTTTTCAGTGCAGCTGTGCACACATTTAAAAGTCATTCTATGATTTTTCAATTCCTTCTTTTCTAAGGATGATAACGCTCAAGGGTTGTGCTGAGGAGAGATTAGAGGCAGGTAATGGACCCGACAGAAGAAGCCACTCTTGTTTTCTGCTATGGTCCCTATGAAAAATTATGCTACTTTGATGAATAGAAAGCTGATGTGCTGAGAAACACAGACGGATGACAAAAATGTAAATTAAATAGCTATTTTATATTCAAGGGAAAATTCAAGTTGTGTTTAGAACTGGGCTCTCTCCAGATGCAATTGAATGACTGGCCCCGCGTGTCCCAAAAGAAACATTTCTATGGACACACACACAAAAAAGGAAAGAAGCCTATATCTTTTTTTTTTTTTTTTCATGCACCATGGCAAAACTTTTGGAAGCTAATCAATTTTATGTACCATAACGGCTAGAGTAGCGTTTCCCAAACTGTGCTCTGGGAAATTCTTGTTTTCTGAGAAATATTACAAGAAGCCTTTAGGCAAAAAATTGCCATTTTTTTAAAATGTTAGTATTTCTTCTAATAATTTATTTTCAACATATATGTGATTTATTTATGTATTTACTTATCTTTTAATTGTCTGATAAGCAGCCCTCTGGGAATTCCAGATGTTAAAAGAGAGAGAGATAGAAAGATAGCCTGCTGCTTTGAGGCCTAATATTTTGACAGACAAACTAATAAGAGCAGCTGATGGGAGAATCACAATCTCTACCTGCCAGGTGCTTTTGGAAGCGCTGATTGACTCTCTTTACACGTATCAATTCCTTTAATCCTCAACACATGTGGGCAGGTGCTATAACTGCATCTTGTGCTTGCTCTGTAAACCTGCTTCACTCTTCTTAAATAAACTTTACCACATGCTTGCCTTATGTAGGTGTCTGGTCATTATTCGGCCAAGAGCACACCAAGAACGGAGCACAAGATTGACAAACCTGACACATGTGGTGTGGTGACTCGGGTCAGTCACTCTGTCCAGGTAAGCCAACTTGACTTTCTCCAAGAAAATACTCTTACAGCCAGAGCAGGAGGGGGCACTTTTCCAAGTTGGCCATTTCTCAGACTGAAAATATTTAAGGCTAAATAACAACATTTCCTTTCCTTGATCCCTTGGGCCTTTCTCCTTCACCTTCCCATTGTTCCTTTCTCTCCATCCCAAGAACTGCTTTCCTAATCAGGGCGGACTGCCCAATGACTGGTGCTACCGCCTTTATAAACAACTTTAAGAAATGAGAGGTTCTTAAGTTTGAGGGATCATGCATAGCCCCTCTTTCTACGAATTTGAAAGGAGACATCCAGACCCATTCTTTAGCCAAATGACATGGGTCATTTCCTGGGGACACCCAGCTCTAACAGACCCCAGTTAGCAAAGTCTCTCCCTCCCACTCCCCATGCTTATTCCTTCTTTGTTTTCTAGATGGGTGGACAGGGATCAAAAGACCCGCCTAATACCCCTTTGGCATGCATTCTCTCAAACTCGGACAAGTTGATCCAGAGACTCTGAAGAAGAAACTTTTAATCTTCTGCACAACTTCCTGGTCACAGTATAAGCTTGACAGGGGACAACAGTGGCTACCATGTGGGACTCTAACTCACCTACCATCTTTTGCAAAAGGAAAGGAAAACCAGCTGGAAAAAAGGCTTTCTTTTAATGATGGGAAAATCCTCAGTGGTGCGGGGGGTGTTCAGAACAAAGTGAGACTATGGTGTGAAGGAATCCTCCCCATGTTCCCACCTGCTCTGAGTTGCACTCGTACACAGAGAGGCCCAAAGAGGGCCCTAAAAGGCATGGTGAGGATTAAGGTGGCTCAGCTCCTACCCTTGGAAGCATCAGGGGAAATCAGACCAACTTCAGTCCATAAAGTCTTTCATTTAGCAGAATTAAAACAAAACAGAATCTGGAAAGCTACACCAATCGCCCTGATATGTATGTAGAGAGACTGCACCATTTGTGGGTAGGCTGTGACGTGGCTTTGAAGGATGTTCATGTCATTCTAAGCCAGACTTTAAACGATTTTGAGACAGCCAGAATGTTAACAGAGGCACAAATTTCTGCTAACAGATTAGACCTTTCAGATCCTAGATATTCAGTGGGTGGACAGTGGCGCCCATGACTGACCCAGGGTAGAATAGTAGTTCCTCAGAAGAGTGGTGGGCAAGAGAACATTTTCTAGATGTGTCTAGGCTGGCCAAAGGGATGACAGGCAAAAGGTGGTAAAAATTATGCCAAGTCTCCACCATGGCCCAGGGACCTGTGAAAAAACTCATTGTCTTCCTGGATTGACTCCAGGAGACAATAGAGAAACAAAGCACTCTTGATCTTAACTCCTATGATGGGCAGATGATGTTGAAAGACAAGTTCTTTTTTTTTTTTTTTTTTTTAAGAGACAGAGTCTCACTATGTTGCCGTCTGTAGAGTGTCATGATGTCACAGCTCACAACAACCTCAAACTCTTGGAACTAAGTGATTCTCTTGCCTCAGCCTCCCAAGTAGCTGGGACTATAGGAGCCTGCCACAATGCCCAGCTGTTTTTAGAGGCAGGGTCTCACTCTGGCTCAGGCTGGTCTTGAACCTGTAAGCTCAGGCAATCCACCTACCTTGGCCTCTTAGAGTGCTAGGATTACAGGTGTGAGCCACCACATCCACCCTGAAAGACAAGTTCTTGACCTAAGCAGTACCAAGTACTCCAGAAGCTTTCCAGGATGCTACTACCTCCCTGAACAACATGGTGGCTGTCACTAACACTGTTTTTTTTAATGAAACTTCTGAACTCAAGTCTCAGGTTTGGGAGAAAGATCAGAGGAAGGAAGCAGGCATGCCCAGTTAGGGACAGCATTGGTGCTTACATTTGGGCCCACGGCCAAAACCCCATCAAAGGAAGGTCTCTCCCGTGACACATTTGCTGAGGGGAAAAGCATTGGTTCTTTTGTCAATGGGACCATCAAACAGGTCACTGGACCTCATCCTGTCCTATGGGAGCATCTCAGGAGGTGAGTCAATCCCCAGACCAGAGGATGGTGCAACAATGAAAGAGCCTGCTCCCATCAACTCCCTGGAAGATGACCATCACTGGACTGCAGCCATGGCAACCTTCCTGATGGGATTTGGATACTGGGATTGCCTACTCTGTCCTGCCCTGCTCCACAAAACTGATCGCTCAAGCCTATGTGTTCGGGCATTGAAAAAGGCTATACTCCAAGTCTTTGCCTCAGAAGTACTGTATCCTAAGGAAGCCTTCCTTATATATGTCCATGAGGATAGGAAATAGCTATGGGAGTATTAACACAGTTACAACAAGGGGCCTACGTTAAAGACATTGGACCCCACAGCTGCAGGATGGCCTGCCTGTTTGAACGTGATAACAGCCATTATCTTTACTCTTTACCAGAGGCCAGCATATGCACTATGGAAGCTTCCCCTACTGTCACAACCTCTGACTGGGTCTCAAGCTCCTCCAGAGAGGCAACAAAATGGATTTCAGAGAGCTAGATAATAAAATTCAAGGCTATGTTCATTCAAAACCCCTTAAAAATTGAGACCTTCTCTGGACTTAACATGCCACTCTTCCAGAAGAAACAATAGACCACATTCCCAGGGTTTAAATTCTGAGAATGTACATCTAGTCCTCTGAAATACATTAATTGTGGAATAAATAGACATTCCACTTGAATTTGAATATATGTTGGTCTAAAGTTCTGTTAATTTCTACACATTCATATTTTTCTTAAGCACTGTCTTTGTGGCTATTGAGAACTCACCAGGGTGCTGTGTTCATTAATTGTTGGCTTAAACTACATTTCTATTGTTGTTTATCATCAAATTTCTAGCATTATAAAATTATTTGATTTTCTAATTGATGATTAAGACCCAAAAAAAGAGCATTACTGCACTACTGCAAGTGTGCCCCCGAACTCTTCAATAATTAAGAGTTGAGGAATGATTAATAAATAAGTGCTTCTGTCCTTAAACTGAATAAAAAATAGTGTTTTAAGATACCTTGCAATTATTTTGTATGTTTATACTATCTTCACATCAATAGAAGAAGATAAAAATATTGTATGCTTATTCAATTGATGTCTGATGTTTTCAAAAGGATTCCGAACATTTCCAGGGAAATAAAATAAGGTAAATTAGAAATAGTTGAGCCCTTAAATAGGGAGAAAGACATGAAATAAATAAAAATCATGACAAAATGGATATATTTGAGTTCCACAACTCACTTATTTTCTGTGGCTCATAAATTTGGCTTAAATGAATCTTTAGCAAACTCAGATATGGTTACTTAACGAGGCATAGCTACTACATAAGCAAAAGAGAGTTCTCAGAAAGGAAATACCTCATAATACATGCAAAATGCCTCTTGCAACATTTTACATATGCTGCAATTAGAAGCATAAGTATTTTTCAATACGGATGGTTAAAATTTTATCAAAACCTGGAGATTAAATAGTAGACTATATATATGATGCAATTTGCTTATAGATTTCACTACTAAAATGGAGCAATTTAGCAAAAAATAATTAGAAACGATTACGGAATGTATTCATTGCTTTTGACATATTATATTAATACAGATCTTTAGATATCACTAAAAATTATTTCAGAATATTTGGTTTTTAAATCCAAAAGTGATAGAGAATACACAAGGCTGCTAATATGGAAATAAAAGTATTTTCTCAAGTTGGGTAAATGTCCAATATTTTAATTAGTTAGAACATCATTATTGTAAATGAGGAATGTCCGTAGCCTTTAAATACAGACTCTATGGTTTACCTACTTTGCAAATTATTGAAACAATAGTAATTTTTTCAACTTGAACATTTATACTAAGAAAGTGATTTTATGTTAGGAAAAAACAGAATTTGAAAATGCAAACGAAAAGTCTTTTCTGAAGTATTGTTTTAGAAGCATCCAGTTTTATTTATTCATCCCTGTTCTAATGTCTGCTCTCTGCTGGAAATATTTAAAAATGTTGGGCTCAGCACCTGTGTCTCAAGTGGCTAACGTGACAGCCACATACACCTAAGGTGGCGGGTTCAAATCCCCAGCCCGGGCGGGCCAAACAACAATGATGGCTGCAACCAAAAAATGGCCGGGCGTTGTGGCAGGCACCTGTAGTCCCAGCTATTTGGGAAGCTGAGGCAGGAGACTCGCTTTAGCCCAGGAGTTGGAGGTTTCTGTGAGCTGTGATGCCATGGCACTCTACCCAGGGGAATAGCTTGAGGCTCTGTCTCAAAAAAAAAAAAAATGTTGAGTTTTTTTTTCAATAAGGTAGCAAGGTGTCATTCATAACTCCACAGTAAATACCCTTTATGTAATCTGACAGCCAAGGCAGCAAATATCTGATTCAAATACCCTACGAAATTCTCAGATACGATCAACCAAGAAGAAAACTCCCCATGCTGTAACAGACAGATAAGTTGCTCATTTGATTAGTATAAACTGGCAGGAATGACATTATTTGATGGAAAGCTTTTATTTATATGATTGAAAGAATAAGAAGAAAATGAAATAACTTGAATAAAAAGGCCTTATTTACACAAGTGGCTTATGAAACCCTGGCTATGCTCTCAGTCAAAAAAAAAGCTCCCAATAATGTATTTTATGGGTACTTAACTTTTCTTTTTCTGCGTACATTTTCTAAAAAGAAGACACCTCACCTGATGATTCTAAATAGTATTTATGTACATGTATAAAAAATTTGATTGTATTTTTCCCTAAAAAAATGTATTTCCTGAATTATGGTAGATATGTAGAGAGATAACGTAAAAGCTTTAATTATAAGTTGGTTCAGAACCCAAACAAGATGAAATTCAACATGAAAAATCTTTTTAGCAGTAATTCATTTAAAAAATGACTACTTTCTATATATAACGTGTTTAACATATTAATTTTAGAAACTCATGAAAAATAAGACAAATACATTTTCCCCAAATAGTCTAACACATCTTTACATTGAGATTTATAAGTTTCCAATCTCTTACTTTGGTCTTATTAAATTGGACGTTGTTTTTTTCTTTCTCTCTACCACTCTATCTCTCTCTCCATTTTTATTTAGAAATTATGTCTTCACATCATCAAAAACCCTATAAAACATGGCTTAACCATATATTATTAATTCTTCTGGATTTATTAACATTTAACTTGTCTATTGTCTATTTTCAAACATTTACTTTCATAAATGATCTATAGTAATTCATTCAGCACTTATTTTATAGACTAAATTCCTATAATTAAGTTGTTGCTAAAAACATTAATTTTGTTATTACATATTTTGATATTTGCACAGTAAGCTCAAAATGTATGGAAACACAATACAGTTGTCCTACAACTATTGATTTGATGAAGTATGAGAATAAATTACATAAGTAAACAATTTTTCTTACATAAGTAGGATATTACATTTTATAAATTTTTAGGCAAAACCTACTACTCTTGAATTTTAACATTCTTCTCCATTGAGTTTTAATAATGTTTATGTTATTAGAAAATTGTATATTTTTCTAAGGAGTTTGTTGATTCATTATTTTTCCCATCAGAATTTTTCTTTTTTTCTTTATTATCTGGAAGCACTGGTTAATTTATAGAATGTCATCATTTTTGTTCATAAGATTACAAATGATTCTTTTGAATACATCATCATTTTAATTATAGCTCAATTATGTTTATCATGAGGTGCAGAAGTTTATATGTTAATCAAATTGTCTTCCTTTTACTTTTCGTTACTCTCCTTTAATTCTTTAGAACATCTACTGTGTTTAGAAATAATAAAATAGTGAATTGTGGTTTATTTGTGTTTTTTTTTTTGTAATTTTACTATGGTAATTTATTGAAATAGTGTTCTCATTCTTTTTTACTTTAATCATGTCATTTGGGTTTTCGTTTTCCTTGGGTCTAGATTTATTTACCTAGATGTACAATTTAAAAATTTCTATTTTTTGTTTTATTGTGTCCAGAAACAGAAGTCTTTACAACAGTAAATGTTTTATTTGTGATTTATCACAAAATCTATATTGATATAACATTGGCAAACCGGCTCAGTATGGATATTACCTGTATTCTTAGCTAACCTTTCCCTATTGATCTACCAATGTTTCAAAGAGAAGTTTTGAAGACTTCTCTCACTATTTTATAATTTATATCTAAAGAACTTTTTTTGTTCTTAGGTTTTTATTAAATCATTGCTATGTACATTAATGCAGTCATGGGGTACAATGTGCTGGTTTTATATACAATTTGAAATATTTTCATCAAACTGGTTAACATAGCCTTCACCACATTTTCTTAGTTATTGTGTAAAGACATTTATGTTCTACATTTAGTAAGTTTCACATGTTCCCTTGTAAGATGCACCATAGTTTTGGTCCCACCAATCACCCTCCCTCTACGCATCTGCCCCACTCCCCACCCCTCCCTTTCCCCTTTCCCCATATTCTTGGGCTATAGTTTCATAGTAGGACTGAGTACATTGGATACTTTTTCTTCTTGAGATAATTTGCTAAGAATATATTCCAGCTCCAAAGTATTTTTTGACATATTTGAAAGCTTTTAACTTTACAAAGAAGTTTAATACTATTTAACTCAATAATAATTTCATTATAATCAAGATTTATTGACTTAGGAACATAATACAAATAGATAAATTATAAGTTACAATTCCCTACATTTTACATAGAAGGGGAGATGATATTGGAAGAATATATGGGTTAGCATTCAAAAATCCAGAATGGAACTCACTATAAAGTACAGTAATGATAAAAATATTATCTGATTATTGAAGTGGATGGAGAAAAACAACTTGCTGACTTTGAATACCTCCTGATCATAGGGGTCTCCGTCTGGATTTCTTAAAAACAAGGCCTCATCAGGCAAAGCTAGGAAACAGGACTTTACTGGGCAGGTGATCCCAGGAAGACAGCGTGAGGGAGGGGGGAAGGAAGACATCTGGGAGGGAAAACTAATAAAGACTGAATCATGATCTAATTAATGCACGTGCAACCGGTAATGTCAGATCGCTTTTGAAGAACACATAAAAGATAACTCAAAAATAGCTCCTCTGAAAGATGAGGTACTGTGAGAGATGACTTACTGATGTTATAGCAATTCCCCATGCAAACAATGTATAAACATATCCCACTATACAAGCTAAAGAATTGAAAGTAAAATCTATTACAGAATGATGTAGCGCTTCACATCATGGAAAAGCAATACTTCCAAATGAAGTCTGAGGATGAGAAGAATTCACTCATTGACAATGGTCTTAACCGCTCAAGAAAACAAAAATAGGAAATTTTATAATGACATGTTAATTCTAGATGTATTGGATTAAAAATATATAAAACTCTCTGAAATTTCTAGTAAGTTATGTCAGTTAATCATCAATAGTTAATTGAAACTAATTTTATGAAATCATTACAACTTTTTTAAAGTAAAATATTGGCATGACTATCTAAATGAAAAAAAAATCCTATACTTAGCTAACTTTAGTGATTAAAAAAGTTACAAAATATGGCCATCCAACCCATATGAACATAATATAGATTTCAAATAATTTTGCAAATATGTTTAAGATGTTATATTAACTTCAAAGGCTTTTCTTAAAAAATGCATACCCATGGTCTCAGAATCCTTACTCATTTGAACTGAAGGTCTTTGGCAAACTGAAAAGTATACATTTTTTTTCTGAAAATAATTTTGACTTTTCCCTGTCCATTTTCATTTACTTCTCTATTATCAGTCCTTTTTCTGGAAACCATTACCTACTTGGACATGTTCTTTCTTATAATTTCCATTTTGGTTTGTTCTTCCAATTTCCTAAAATCCACTTTAATGAATTGAAAAAATCTAAAATTTTATTAAAATGTTCTCAGAGGGTAATTAAAAAAAAAATTTCAAATAAGATGAAGTTTGAAATTTTTTGGAAACCCCAGAGAACTTGCATGTAAGTTTTCAGAGTTCATAACTCATTTTGCCAAAATTTCTGGATACCAGGTTAATTTTGAAAATTCAATTTTGCCAGATAAAAGACAACTGAAATTTTAAGATATCATTTTATAATAGCATAAAAGATACTTTATATCTTGAGCTAAACAAACAATATCTGGTATTCGTTATAGATCATGCTTACATAGTTGTATTCACCTTTTGGGAAAATATACAGACTTGTATACTTAAGAATTTTGTGCTATTCAATAAAAGGATAAACTTTTAAAACATTGTTTTATTTACAGTTTCTTTTCTCTGATGCTTGGATGGAATTGCAATTTATGATTACACCAGAATGGACAAACCTTGATAATAAACAAAAAGTGTCATACTAAATATCACCTGGACATCTTAATCATGATACTCAAGAGAATGTGAAAGTATATTAAAAATGAAAGTAAAGAGTGACATTTCTATTGATGTTCTAAGTGTTTCACAATTTTATCTTTACAATGCTAAAAATAATTCAACCACTATATTTGCCTTTTTTCAAAACTAAAATTAAATAATCTTATCCTCACATTTCATATGTACAAATTTTGAGGCATGTTGGTAGTAGTTATTATTTTGATCAGTAGAAAATTTTTTCCATATAGCCTTTTAAGATCTGAATAATTATTTTCATGTCTTGGGCTTAGGATGTCTTTATGAAGTAGCTACTTGTTGCATAGCATGATACTATAGTCTTTGTATTTTTGTGAAAAGAAAATTAAATTTAAATAAACATGCTCTTTATACTATGTATTTAGTAATATCTCGAAATCATTAGGTAATTTATAATTTTGAGGCCATTATTTGTGTCTGTTGCATGACAACTAATAGAGAGAGGACAGAGTTTTTGTGGCATTTCCCCTATGTGATGGTTTGCCAGCTGAAACTTAGCAATGAATTCTGCAATGTCTATCATCCTGGTAGAGGGTTTGAAAAACACCTTAGGATTCTAGAATGTATATCTGTTAGTACTGTTCTCCTACAAAGATACTTGAAGAAAATTCAGTTCAGAAGTCAGTAGGATTATCTCACTATTTTTTAATTCATTCCTTATTCTTCACCTGTAGCCACAGTGGAGTTCCATTGTATATGCCCGTGCCTATTTCCTCTCTCTCAATATCCTTCTCTCATCTCTATCTCTCTATCTATCTCTACTTCTCTCTTTATCTCCATCTCTATCTCTAATCTATCTCATCTCTACCTGTCTTTATGGAAAATACATGCATATATAGTCCCAAGGGCTTCCATAAGAAAGTTCCATAAACTGAGTGGTTTTAAACCTTAGACATTTTTTTTCTCTCACAGTTTTGGGTGCGAGAAGTTCAAAATCAAAGTATTGGCAGGGTTCCTCTGAAACTTGAGGGGAGGATCTTTTCTTCCCTCTTTCTAGAGTCTGATGGTGCCCATTGATCCTTGGTGTTCTTGGCTTTAGCAGCATAACTCCAGTCAGTGGCCAGCTCTACCCCAGTGTGACCTCATTTTCACTTAACTTAGTTACATTTGCAACAACTCTATTTCCAAATAAGGTCCCATTCTGACATGCTGGCTGTTAGGGCTTTACATGTTATTTTGAGGGGAAGAACACAATTCAACTTGTAACAATAGTGTAATATATTTTAGAAATCTATGGATACTCACTGGGACATTAAAATTGAAAATAAGTTGCATCATATCTCATGTATTTAAAAATACAAAGGGGTACACATGTTTTTTGTTATATGGATACCTTGTATAATCCTGAAGTCAGAGCTCTTAGTGTGCTCATCACTAGAGTAGAGTTCATTGTACCCAATAGGTAAATTTCAGTATATTTCTACAGAAAATCAGAAGTTCCCTATGCGGAGCCCTTCTCTTCCGCCTGAACTTCAACTGTTACTCAGGACTTGGTCCTCAGTTCTCATTTCCTTCCTTCCTGTCTCCCTTCTCCAGCAAACTTCATCCTGAAACACCATCTCTGTGCTCATTATTTTTCTTGGTCTAAACTTTTTCTGTTCCAAATGTCTAACAGCCAATTCAACTTCTTCCATTTGGATGTCTATTAAGTATCTCAAAATGCCCCAAGAAGTTCTTTATTCCATCATTTTCAAAACAAAATAAACAGAAAAACAAAAACAGCCAACAAAAACCCTCTATTATGTAAGTTAACAGAGCCATAATTCCATCGTTTTGTCCAACCCCCCTCAAGAAAACTCAGGATTATTGTTTCCTAGCTTTTCTGTCTTCCAATATCAAATCCATGTGAAGGAACTGGTGGCACCAAAGGAAAATAAAAATTCCTAAATTCACAAATCTTCAACTTTTAAACTTATATATGTCTTTGTTTGGTCCCTTAAAAAAGACTCCAAAATATTCTACTTAATTATTACTACCCTTAGTCCACAGAGTTCAGTCTCTATACTTAGCCAAAGAGATATGTTTAGCATTAATCAAATTGTGTCACTCTATTATTTTTCTTCTATGACTTCCCATTAGAATCAGAAAAAAATAAAAACATCTGTCTCCTGCAAGATCCTGTGTGATCTGGCAGCTGGATACATCCCCCTCTCATTTGCAGGTACTCTCACACAGTTCACGGGCCTATCCTTCTTACATTCCTGGGGACCCTGTATAATACGTGCTGTTCCTTGCATCTGAAACACTATTCTTACACATCATTTCTTCACTCCTTCCTTCTTATCATTCAGATTTTACCTCAAATGCACCCTTGAGGGTATTCCCCTACTGAAGGGATCGAGTTAGATCCCTCAAATCCTTAAACAATACCAATAATTTTCTTTCCATTTCACTCCTTTAAGATACTTACAATTATATAAAATTATGTTACTTGAGTAAGAAATTATCTTATCTTTGTTTTCTCTCCCCAGAATCTGGGTGCTGTGAGAACAGAAGATTGTTTTATCTACAGTAACTATACTACGCTACTGGCTTTATTGTTTGAAGACATTCATTTTAGAACATTAGGAAAATTATTGGACCTTAAAAACTTTATAGGAAAATTACAATTATCTGTTGAACCAGATACTCTGGGCATGTTATAATCTATCTTTGGTTGTGAAAGATCTTTTATTTAGTTTAATGTATCTAATTGAGTTTCCGCAAAATGTTTTTCTCCAGCTTATGAACAGAAAACATTTCAAAATTGTATTCATGGGGTGGTGCCTGTGGCTCAAAGGAGTAGGGTGCCGGCCCCATATGCCAGAGGTGGTGAGTTCAAACCCAACCCCAGCCAAAAACTGCAAAAAAAACAAACAAAAAAAAATTGTATTAAGGGTTTAGACTACCTGGATTCAAAAACTAGCATTGTTATTCTCTGAATGTGTCACCTTGAGCAAGTCATTAACCCCTTCTGGGTCTTAGCTTCCTCATCTGTAAAATGGAGACACTGGTAGGCTTAATCTCACCAGATTATTTTTATAAGTGAAGGAGTGAGTATCTTTGGAGCTTTTTACTGGTACACTAAGAGGACTAGATGACTTTGGGCAATGCTTATTAAAAACCATTAAAAACCACTATTAAAAACCCTTACTTTTGCAACATTTTTAAAATGAAATTTAAAGCACCTATTCTTTGAATTTAGAATAAATTGATATTTCTCACATTCTCACCTCTTCTCTTCTAAATAAACTCAGGGTAAAAGAAGTTTGCTGTGAACTAGATAAGTGTCACTTGATGCGACAAAGTAAACAACACTAAGAGAAGTGATATTCACCAAGAAGGCAGAGAGTGTGAGTCATCCATTTGAATAGACAGAAAATTAGGGCATGTTAACTGATTAAGCAGTAGTGCTTTATAAGACTAATAACAGGGAAGAAAGAAAAAAACTCAAATTTCCTTGAGAAAATTATTTAATGCTTTACAAGCTACAAACAATCTACATCAGTAAGGTGACTAGTGAGGGGGGAAGATTTATCTCCCCTTGTGGTTGGAGTTTTGCTGAGCAGCAGCTGGACTACTATACTGTCTGAGTTTGGGTTTTATCATCTATTCCTCAGTTCTCCATATGCACATACTTTGACTTTGGAACTAAATGAGAATCTGAAATTTTAATATTTGTGTGAGTTTTATTGTTAAAAGACAGGTGCCAGCCATAGGGCAGGAAAGAGCTCCTTAGGGAAAATGTTATCTGTGTAGTAACATAACTTAGTGCAGGTTCTGCCTCATGTTACACAGGCAAAAATGAGGGAAAGGAAAGAGAGAGAAATTGTATCTGGAGTAGTGAGCAGGTATGGTCTTGTATGATATGTTAAGGCATAACACTAGTACCTACTCCAAAGAGCAAGACAGTGAGAGGAGTGATAGGAAATAGAGATAGAAAAAGAGAGAGCGAATGAGAGCAAGACGACCAAGGAAGAGGGAGAAATGCCCAACATTTTTACATCTTAACTCCATCAACAAGTTGA
Organism: Galagoides demidoff; assembly: GCA_963574575.1. NCBI lineage: Eukaryota > Metazoa > Chordata > Mammalia > Primates > Galagidae > Galagoides > Galagoides demidoff. The sequence goes on from CAUYQV010037883.1 coordinate 21,658, forward strand.
CTGACTTATATTTCTCAGAGTTCAGCCACTTCACTAATAATCCAATGAGGTTAAGATCAAAGCTAAAAAATGTTATTGGTATTCAAAAAATGTTCATGGGGAAATTTTTCTTTCCTCTAACTATATATATATATATTACCTCATGTGTTGAAAGAAATTTTGATAATTTTCTTGTTTCAAGACCAAGAGAATGATGAAAAACACACAAAACCCCCAGCTACGCCTGTCATAATAATGATTCATAATACACTAAATGTGTTCTAAAATTACCAATTGTCTTATCCACTACAGCAAAGCTAAATTTAATTGGAGAAACTAAATAATAAATAACAAAGACTGCTACATAACACTGTAAATTAAAAGAACTGGCCATGTTATAAAACTGTTCGTTTGTAATAGGAAAGAATATTATTTTGAAAATATATTTATGAGTCAACCTTTTCTACTTTATATATAATATGCCCATATAACTCAAATTAGTTCATACTTTTAATGTTTATAATGCTTAGTTTTTTCATATTCTTGATCACACCGAATCCAGTAAAATCAGTATCTATCAATATTCTTATTTATAAATAAGATAATTAGGTCTTAGTGTGTTCATACAACATACCCAATCTTATTTTTAAAAGTTCTAGAATGCAGGTGGTGCCTGTGGCTCAAAAGGGTAAGGCATATGCCGGAGGTGGTGGATTCGAACCCAGTCTCAGACCAAAAAAAAAAAAAAAAATTCTAGAATGTTATCTCCAGTTTTATGTTTGTTTCTCTCATTGACTAGAATACATGTATGTGTATGTGTGTGTGTGTGTGTGTACCTGAGTTGGTGTGTATAAAAGCAAGATAAATGGATTTAGCCAAACTTGGAAAGATATAAGAATAATGACTATGGCGCTAATGATAACCTGCAGGAACGTATGGCTAAAATATAATGTGTATATCTAAGTGAATCTACCCAGGCTGGATTTGGAAACTATACTCAGGAAAGAAGCCTATGAGGCTCTTCCCATCCTAATGAACCAAAGGAAAAAAATCCTCCCTGTAAAGCAAGATCAGTCAGAAAACATGCAGGGATAAGAAAAATAACTGTGGTCTTTAGAGTACAATGTGATCTTTAGAATATGAAGATTAAGAATAGGGGTACATAAGTGAGCAGACAGAAAGAGAGAAACCATACTTGGAGTAGGGAGAAAGCATTATCTTATATAAAATATCAAGACATGTGAGGCAGCATAGATCAGGGCACAGACCACACTGGGCTCTCCAGCCCAGCAGATCCTTCCACTAGACAGCAACATATGGACATTGTCCTTCATAAATTTATACTGACCACCTATGTTCACTAGAATAATCACTGATTCTATAACAGTATAAAAGGTAGACTATTCCTGCCTTCATAGAGTTAAAAAAAAAGGCTGAAAAAAAGAAAAAAAGAATAAACTAATATTCATGCTGCTATAGATGGAAGTGTATAAACTACAGTGTCTAAGTGCAAACAAATTAACATTTAAATCTATATTCTATCACTTTTTGTTGTAATACTTATATTTAGTTAACTATTATAGTTAGCATGTTTTTGGCTTTAAGTCAAAAATGATAAGCGTCTTTAAATGATCTCTTAGTGATATGCTTGCAAATAAACCATTTGGGGATTGTTCAGCTGTCAGTTAAAGAGAACTGATACTTCTGGTTGTTATATCAGTACTCAGTGTGTGTTATGTCAGTACTCAGTGTTCACAGTTGATGCTATTTCATATCCTCCCACAATCATGCTTCAAGGGAGGAAATACGGAACAGAAATATGGAATGTTCTTTTCATGCACTCTGCTCTTTTAATCAGTCAGCAAAATTGTTTTCAGAGCCCACTGCTGACTTCCCTTGATGTATCCATAGTGGAATGGAAGAAGGTTCTTAACCCCATTGTTCAGGAGAGTAGCATCTGGCACTGAATCATTTACAGTCAGAAGCAGACACAACCTCAGCGATTTGGAAATATCTGTTCAGATGATAATTGTATTAATCATTAGTGCAGCAATTCAGTACTGGTCTCCTTCCTGCACCTTATAGTTATTGTATTTGTGTGTCCCTTTGAAGTCATGCCTCATGACTTTCTTTGTCCAATGAAATAAATGCTGCCTGATGTATGAGTGTGATTATGACCTACAGAAGGAAATGACAAGAATCAGTAGGAAGTCCCCAGGTCCTTTTTCCTCCTTTAACTATAGGCATGCAATATTCTAATTACAATTCAGACTGCAAAAGAATTGCGATATTGAGGTTGCTTGTTACTGTATCATAATCTAGCATACCCTGACTGGTTCATAAATCTCTGTATCAACAAGAAAAAGTATAAATATATGACTTTGCTTAAAAGGCAGACAGTGGAGCAGTACCTGTGGCTCAGTGAGTAGGGCACCAGCCCCATATACTCGGTGGCAGGTTCAAACCCGGCCCTGGCTGAACTGCAACAACAAAAAATATAGCTGGACATTGTGGCGGGTGCCTGTAGTCCCAGCTACTCAGGAGGCTGAGGCAAAAGAATGGCCTAAGCCTAGGAGTTGGAAGTTGCTGTGAGCTGTGAGATGCCATGACACTCTGCCGAGGGCCATAAAGTGAGACTCTATCTCTACAAGAAAAAAAAAAGGCAGACAGTGGATGGACAGAGGGAGCCCCATTTCATGTAGTGGCTAAATTTTGATAACATTATTGCCTAAAGTAACTAAGAAGGCAGATCATAGAGTAATGAGTGAATATGAAGCCTCAGAGGAACAAGTTGGCAAACAAATGCCAGCAATCACGTGTGTGAGTTCCTGTTGGCTGATTTTAATAAGATATCTTAAGTAATATATCAATAAATAAAAGAAACAGTGGACTAGTAGGCTCAAATAAAAGGAAATAGAATCCAGAACTTCCGGGCCATGCATGTTAGAGAAGTCATATATATTTCAAAAACAAACAAGAGATGATAAAATTGAGAAACTTTTGAGCAACCAAGGCTAATTAAAATCAGCCAGGCAGCAGGTGTAAAATTAAGCATATAGCTTTCAAACCCATGGCTAATATCTGAAAGGATTAAGAGAGTTTTAAGTAAAAACAAACCCAAACTTGATAAAGACATATTGTACTCACAAAGCCTATGGTAATGGGTAGAAATTTCTCATCTCCAAAATCTGCATGAGTTACACAATCAAATAAAGACTTTTCTTTTATATGGAAAGGTAACCAGGATTAGTAAAAACAGGTAAGGGGAAATTGGGCAAGCAAGCAAGAGTGAGCAGTGCCATGATCACAGTGATCTGTGGGGAATGTACCTGCCAGTGGTCAGTTGACTCTTAGGATAAGCTGTTAAATAGGGGGATGATCTACATGTAGTGCCTGATCAGCCTTGGGGACAGCAAAAAATTCAGAATCCTGGGAGACAGAGAGAACCCTGACTAAAATTTAGTCAAGATAAGAAAAGGGACAAGCAATAGTCAATTGTGCACATTAGGTCACTCACTTCTGTGTTTAAAGTCACATGACATCTGTCCTTAAATACTACCAAGGGTGGAATGGGAATCAGGAGCCAGGGGTGAGGAGGCTCACCCATCTTCTTGGCCTTGAAGGACTGATTGTGTCATCTGCTGAGCCTGCCATTGGACTGACAATTATTAGAATGAGAGCTTTGCCTAAGAGTACAATAGAAATAATAACTATTAAATGCTCATTAGAGTTAATAGTTAATAAGAACTATTAAATGTTTATTATAATCTTGGTTTATAATACCAAGACTTGACTTTTAAACAGAGCCAGGTAAGAAGATTTTAAGACATTGGAAATGTTCTTAAATAGTGGAGTAAGGGCAGCAGGAGTAATCTGATAAATGTTCCAGCTTGTGGGTTGATTAATGATAGCAGATACCAGAGAACTTTGATGGAATGCACATGCAATGGTCACTACTAACCATTCTACAAGAGCTGTCAAAAGAAGTTGCCATCATGTTTAAAGCCAAAACATCGTAGATGACTAGTTGCTGGAATTTCTGGTGTTCTTTTACTGTGACATTGGTGATTTGGGTAAAATTACCATAGTCCTTGTTATAACTGGAGCAAACCATGAAAAATATGGAAATCACAACAAACTTCCCAAACAGCCCACAGCAGTTTTGGGCACAAATTTCGCCTATATGTGACCTCCTACAGTAGTCAAGTCTTTTATGTTTACTCTCAATCTTTGACCTCTTGGTGTAAGGCATCTTGACAACCTGACAAAGAAAGAAAGTCACAGCATCCTCCTGGAACTGGGGTCCTTTACCTATGCTAGCAGCTTTGATATGATTTTGTAGACCTTTTGGATCTACCAGTGTCTGGGAAACTAAAATCTGATGTAATAAAGGTGAGAAAAGAAGGCAAGTTAACAGTTTGGTTAATGCTACTACAATTAGCTAGATGGTAGAATCCAGTCTAATTAGCAAGCAGAAACCAGTAGGCAAGATTATCACAGACAAATTATGTCTTGTTTAGGGTTCACAGATATGACTGCCATGGATTTGTATCATGTGACTGTGAACTCTTTCAATAAGGATAGTGTTCTATCCAATTGGGAAGTCATCAGGTTAAGGATAGCCATGAATTTATTGCTTAAAAGACCAATAGAACCAAGCATATCAGGCATAATTATGCTTAGGATCATCCAGATCATCTAGTAGATTCACATCACAAGGCATGAATAATATGTGCTGATTCCTCATAATAATAGTGTAGTACTTATATTAGCAGCAAATAGGTGCAATTGCAAACACTATGGCTCATGAAAAGGTCTTTGATAATGTTAGGGTTGAAGCATAGATTGCCCTTTTGAAAAATATTGAGATTGAAGGAGGTTTTTCCTTTTTCTTTCTTTAAGTCTATAGGGAAAAGCTAAAAGCCTCCAAAGGAAAATTTTTTTTTCTTGCTGATTTGTTTCTTTGCAGATTCTGTGTATTAGTCCCTTGTCGGATATATAGTTAGCAAATATTTTCTACCATACTATCGGTTGCCTTGTTTACTCTGTTAACTATTTCCTTTGCTGTACAGAAGCTTTTTAAATTCCATTAATCTAATTTATTTATTTCCATTATTACTGCATTGGGCTTTGGAGTCTTAATCATAAATTCTTTACCTAGGGCTATGGTTAGAAGTGTTTTCCCTGTATTTTCATCTAGAATTTTAATGGATTTCTGCCATACATTTAAGTCTGTAATCCATCTTGAATTAGTATTTCTATATGGTGAAAGATAGGGGTCCTGCTTCATTCTTCTACATGAGGTTACTTAATTTTCCCAACATCATTTATTGAATAGTGCATCCTATCACCAGTGTATGTTCTCTCTGCTTTGCTTAAGATCAATTGGTCATAGCTATATGCTTTATATCAGACAAACTTAAGAGAAAAGTTCAGAGGGGTAAGAAAATCCCCAAAGGAAAAAAAAATTCACTATCTGACAAATACACTTAACAGCTGGCAGCTCATGTATCTCTTCTAATCTTACCACAATCAGAAAAGATCTTAAATACACTGCACTTATCAACTGACAACCTAATTGAAGAGCTTAGAAGCTCCCAGTTTAAAGCCTCTGAGCGCGGAAAGCAGACGGCCAATTTGGAACAAGTCGGATGTTTTATCTTCCCAGATACACTCTGGAATCAACCAAATAGCCACTTGGCTCACTCACTAAAAATTTGGTTTAGCCTTTTCTCAAAAATTAGTCAACTTGAAAAGAAGAAACTAAATCCATTTCTTTGCTAACATTGATGGGTAAATTTCAATTCTGTCTGAAACAAGAGATGTAAATGTGAGAGAAAGAGCGGAACCACCTACAGCAAAGCCTTACCTTCACTGGCAATTAATTCCACTTTCTGAATATAGACATTAATATGCTCTTACAAGCATCTATATATACTAAAAAGGAGGTTTTATAAATTAAAGCCTAATGATCCCTAAAGAAGTGCATACATTTTTTTTTGTTTATCCTTAATTATGCCTTTATGACAGGGCTATAAATAATTCTTAATAAATTGTACAAATTTTCAATGAAAATAAAATAAAATCACTTATGCCATATTGATCGGTATAGAATATGGGACCACAACATTAAATGTTATTTCCGTTTTAGCCCATTGCCTCAAGTTTGGCTTCTTTAGGCTTTTCTTTCTACTTATTCTTCTTCCTCAAAGGAACACTTTGAAAATTAGCTGTGTTTCTGTAAATATGATTTAGATTCCTTAGGGAGAAAGCAGTAGGAAAATGGAACATGTAATATGCTTATTTGGTAAATTGTTACATCAAAACATAATCTAGAGAAATGTTTATTGAGTTTGCAAAGTACAGGAACCACAAATATATCATCCTAAAATGAAATCTTATAAAAACAATTTAAGAAGAAATTGGTCACCATGAATACTACCTCTCTAAAGTCTCTACACTACCTTAGCAGCCGGTGTCCACTTATATTTGTAGTTCTAATTAAGTAAGTTAGATTAAATTGATTACATTTGAATTTTGTTTTGTTGGTTATTCTCTATAAGAAATGTCCTATGTGTATACTGATACTCTTTTCCTTTCATAAGCACGATTATTGCAACTTTATAGCTTTATAAACATTTCCCATTTATAATACCTGCCTAAATAAAGCTTTCTTCCTCCTCAAATTGAAATTATAGAAGAAATTTAAGTATGTACTATGATATTAAAAACTGTGAAGATTATCATGAGTAAACTATAAGCAGGGGAATTTCTCTGTACATAAAACTCGTGGAATCAGATAGATTGTAAAAGCCAATGGAGCTGATTAATTAACAGCCTTATATCAGACAAAGAGCTCAGAATAAAATCCTTTCTATCCTGCGCAATAACCAGAATAACTCAGGGTCTAAGATGGGAAATGGGCATTGAAATAGCAATGTCATTACTTGCTTAGTGAATAAAATGGCTGTGGAGTAACTGAGTCAGTTCCTCTTCTCAGGACTTCCAGTGTCCAGTGTTTTCTACAGGGCTAATGCCACATGCTCCATCCTAAAGGGACAATTTTGAAATAGAACATGTTGCTATCAAAGAGACACTCTGGTAACCTAAATCACTGTCAAAGAAAAGAAACTCCACATCCTGAATATTATCTTACTAATAGAAAAGTTGCTTAGACACACATATAGCCATGAATGTTATAGAAAGTATTTGTTCTCAGGGGAACAAAGGAAAGAATAAATATAATTACTATATCAATACTAATTAAACTATATAGTAATTCATACATATGACTAATTAGCCAACATTGCTGGAGAAAATATATATTAATATATGTAAAATGTGACTATATATGCATATACCTGTATTTATACCTGTTTCATTTAAATGAGTTCAGACTATTAAATTATGTTTAATGCAAAACATGCATAATCATGTGTTCTAATTGTTTTAGCCTCTTTCCATAGGGATAAAAATGCTACTGACTTTTTAAAAAAACCTTACAACTGTTCAGAGTTTTCAGAAAATTGAGATTTCAGTTTAACTTTTCAAAATTATTTAATTATTTTTATTTTAGAGATAGGGTCTCACTACACTGCATAGGCCTGAAAGCAGTAGCTGCTCCTGGGCACCGGCACCATCAGAGCCTTCCACAGCCTTGAAATCCTGGGCTTAATCAAAAGTCCTGCCATAGCTTACTAAGTAGCTGAGGCTACAAGAGTATACCACTTATGCCAGGCTTTAATTTAATTTTTAATAGGGTAACATATTATGACAACAACCAATATGAATTGTAGACTTCTTGTTACAGGTTAAAAATTATACATAAAACAAATAAGCAATCTCTATAATTAAGTGTATCACATCACTCTTTCATTAAAAATAAATTTTGCATTTTTCCAGATTAAAAAAAAATCATCCTAACATAAAGACATTTGCACTAGATTGTTAATCACAGCTTAAAATTGCCAAGATGTGGCAACAACCTAAATGCCCATCAATCTAGGGATGAATTAACAAACTGTGGTATATGTATACCATGGAATCCTATTCAGCCATAAAAATAGATGAAGACTTTACATCGTTTGTATGAACCTTTGATCTGAAACACTTTCTCCTCAGTAAAATATCACAGGAATGTAAAACCAAAGAATCAACATACTCAATACTAATATGAAGCCAGTAGATGATCTGATACAAGCCCACATAACAGAAAAACTCAGTTGAATTCAAGTTGGGAGCAGAGAAATAACGGAGGAGGGCCAAGGGAAGAGGAGAGGGGCTTGGAGTGCTCCTCCCATAGTGTAAGGGTTTATGGCACACCGTTGGGTGTGGGACACCACAAGAGTGACTTCACCTAACAAATGCAAATATTATAACCTAGTTGTTTGTACCCTCACATTAACCTGAAATTTAAAAAAATAATAACTTTCGCAAGAATAGCTTTATAAGGCTGAATACGATCTATGTAGTACTTTTCTGCAGCTGTACAGGAAGAAATAATTGCTTACTTTTGTCTTGCTGACATTTCTTTCACAAGGAGGTAAGAGAGTCTGTGACTTGGGCAGCACCTGTGGTTCAAAAGGGTAGGGCGTTGGTCCCATATGCTGGAGGTGGTGGGTTCAAACCCAGTACCGGCCAAAAACTGCAAAAAAAAAAATAATAATAAAAGTCTGTGACTTTCAAACCTATAAGTGCTGGATTCAGTTAGTTGGCAATGAGAGTCAAACAAACTACAGATAAGAAACTAAAACCCTAAAATATGTAGAAAGAAGGGACGGAATCATTCTATAATCTAGTGGATGACAGAGATGAAATGCTTTACATGCACAGCCTTTGAAAAACCTTGGTTATAATTTAAATAGGCAGATTGGATCCTAATGAGGATTAACTTTAAGCTGCAGCCTAGTCATTGAATATTCAAAAAGAGACTTTTTTAAAAAAGACTGTATTTTTTAAAGCAGTTTAAGATTCACAGCAAAATGAGAGGGAGGCACAACGATATCCCCTTATCCTATGCCCCCCCCCCCCACACACACACACACATATACCCCTCCCTCTTATGAACATCCCGTAGCAGAATGCTATGTTTGTTACAACTGGTCTGCCTGTGTTGACACACCACTCTTTAAGGTTTTAAAACTTGATACTGGGAACTGGAAAAGCTGAGTTTCTCTGTAGACTATTTTGGAAGATATTTGGGGGAGGGGTATTGTTTTTGCTTTTACTTCTAAAAGGAAGGAGTCAGAATCAGAGATAGGAAAAGAGTGAGAGGGAAGAAAGAATGGAAATGTGGCATGAAGCCTCAACCTGATTGCAACAAGCCTTTCTAAAATTAGGATATTTAAGAGTACAAATCAGTGGATTCTTGCATAAAGATCATTCTGCTGGTGAGAAGTGTAGTAATTATGACATCCTGATTTAAAATCCCAACTCTGCTACCTCTTAGTTGCATAATCCTGAGAAAGACAGGTAATCTCTTTCTGCTTAATTCTCTCACCTATAAAGTAGTAATCATACTAAGGCCTGCTTTGTATGGTTGTTGTAATGACTAATTGACTTAACACATATAAATATCAAAAGCCAGTCCCTCTAAACCAGTGTTTTTCAACCTTTTTTTTTTTTTAAATCTCACTGCATATTTAAACCTAGTTAAATTTCTGTGGCACACTTAAATTATGTTGAGCAAAAAAAAAAAAAAAAAAAAAAAAGAATATACTTACTGTGCTTTGAACTTTCAAAAATAATTTAATTAACAATTACTAAAGATTTTCCCAGCACACCTGAGTTCCTCTCACGGCAAACCAGTAGAAAATCACTACTCTAAACATTTGTAAGATAT
>CAUYQV010037884.1:0-19124 GCA_963574575.1 Galagoides demidoff
AAATTAATAGATTAGAAAGATTCATTGGCTCGGCGCCTGTGGCTCAATTGGCTAAGGCGCCAGCCAAACAACAATGATGGCTGCAACCAAAAAATGGCCTGGCGTTGTGGCGGGTGCCTGTGGTCCCAGCTACTTGAGAGGCGGAGGCAGGAGACTCGCTTGAGCCCAGGAGTTGGAGGTTGCTATGAGCTGTGATGCCATGGCACTCTACCCAGGGGGATAGCTTGAGGCTTTGTCTCAAAAGAAAAGAAAGATTCATCAAGAAGTGGTCTGGAGAATTAATTAGGCAGGTAATTCTGCAGACAAAGAAAGCCTAGCTGATTGATTGAAGTGGAGAAAGACAAGAGCACAGAAGTAGTTAGAAGACTAATCTCACCATTCAAATCAGCCTCTTAAGGTAATGATGTGGAGTAGATTAAGTGGCTTTATACAAGTGACTATACAGGTCAATACATAGCCAATTATGGGGAGGCAGCTAGTTTTCTTCAATTCTAAACAGTTTAATCTGAGAATATAGTTAATGGTACATTTAAGGAATCAGAGTGTTTCAAAGAGATTAAAATAATTATCTTGAACAACTTTTTTTTTTTATCCGAGACAGAGTCTCACTTTGTCGCCCTTGGTAGAGTGCTGTTGGTGTCACAGCTCACAGCAGCCTCAAACACTTGAGTGTGAGCAGTTTCTTGCCTTAGCCTCCCAGGTACCTGGGACTACAGGCACCCACCACAACGCCCAGCTATTTTTTGTTGGCATTTGTCTGTTTAGCTGGCCTAGGCTGGGTTCGAACCCACCATCCTCCGTGTATGTGGCTGGTGCCGTAACCACTGTGCTACAGGTGCTGAACCTATCTTGAACAACTTTTTGATGAAGTTGGTAAGGTAACAACATAAATCTCTGAGCCCAACTATATTTACTATCATGATTATCATAGTAATGAATAGGGGGAAATATCAGCCCTAGAAGCAAGAAACATGTCATCTACCTGTTAAAAAAAAAATATATATATATATATATGTGTGTATATATATATATATTCTTCAACTAAATATGGTTTGGATGATGTTGAAATGCAGGAGGCTGAGAAGGTTAACTCTGATGACTCCCCTCTTCTGTGATAGAGCAGCATACCTAGGGATTCACTAGAGGGGATCCCCAGCAGAACTCTTAGTTGTGCCTTCTTCAGATTAGAAGAATGTGGGCAATCTTTTTATTCTATTACCATAGGAAGTGGAAAGACAAATTTTCCTGACAGATTAAGCCAAAAATTGGCTGGAACCCCAAAGTAGGGGGAAAAAGAATTGTACTGTAGCTTTTTTGGTTTAGATTTTGCTTTTTGGCATGGATGTGAAAACGAAGAAAAACTTTATTGGCCCACACGTGACGTTTTGTATTAGGACTGCCTCTAACTCTGGCTGTGATTCATGTAACATTTTCTTCGTTAAGCTGCTTCTTAAAATCAATAAATCATTATTCCAGAAAAGGTAAAAGTTTCTTATATTTCTAGTGTTAATGTGGGTTTGCACATCTCTCACGGAAACTCGATCACCCTGTCTTTAATAACAAGCCAGCATAGATTTGAATCCTTAGCAATGATTATTAACTTTTTGAGCTACTCCCTCTCCTACCACTACAAATAATCTGATAAGTAAACATTTCTTTTTTTCTAGAGAAATAGCCATAAGCTCATATTCAATAAATTTATTTTTTATTTTTTTTATTAAGACAGAGTCTCACTTTGTTGCCTTTGGTCGAATGCTGTCCTATGACATCATAGCTCACAGCAGCTTCAAACTTTTGGGCTCAAATAATCTTCTTTGCCTCCGCCTCCCAAGGAGCTGGGACTACAGGCACCTCCCACAATGCCTGGCTATTTTTTTTACCCTGGTAGAGTGCCCTGGTGTCATAGCTCACAGCAACCTCTAACCCTTGGGCTCAGCCTCCTGAGTGGCTGGGACGAAAGGCGTCCACCACAATGCCTGGCTATTTAGAGTTGAGGCATTGCTCTAGCTCTCACTGGTCTTGAACTCATGAGCTCAGGTCATCGGCCTCCCAAAGTGGTAGGATTACAGGCATGAACTACCACTCCCAGACTACCCAGTTGTTTTCTAGAAATGGAATCTTGCTCTTGGTCAGACTGGTTTCAAACTCCTGAGTTCAGACAGTCCACCCACCTCAGCCTCCCAGAGTATTAGGATTATAGGCATGAGAAGGATCAGGCACCCTTGCTCTGGAATAGAGCATGATCAGATTATTCAATCATCAGAACCCTTGCAGCTGTAAATTACTTCTGTAACTCAACTCTGAAAAAAAAACCTTACAATTTCAATTCATTGTTTTCAGCAAGATTCTATTATATGTAAAACTAGGGCAACCAGTCAACTAAAATCCAATAAGACTAAAGGAAAATGAAAAATAATGCTAGGAAGCAGTAAACATTTGAGCATTTAGAAAATCTAATGAGTTAACAAGGAGGTAAAAACCAAAAAGATGTAGTTCAGATGAGAGTTTAATTGCATTTTAATTTATAAAACTATTTCCTAATAGTTAAGCATCTCTTGTGTCAGGTATCATATCTATAGAAGATGCAGTGGTGAATAAAATAGATCTATTTACCTTTTCTTGAAGCTTATAGTCTAATTTTACAGCCATTAGTGAAGGTTAAAGAGCCGAAAATGATGAAAGAGGAAAGGCATGGTAGATATAACTAGGCGACCCAATTTGTACATAACTAGAATTCCTGAAAAAGGGCATCACTTATTAGTGAAGATTTTAGATTTAGTTGTTATAGAGGGGAACCCACAGTGAGCAATCCAGGCAGAAACAGTGCAACTATACAAGGAATAGTGTAGCCTTAGCAGATCAACACATTCTCAGAGTTGCATGGGGGAAAAATTGACTCATTGTAGTTCAGTATATCCATTTCAGGTGGCATCTTAATGTGTGTGTTAGAGCAGCATTCTCATGTATGCATGGGCTCAGAAAATAATGAATCTTTTCAGAAACATTGATGTAAAATAAGGAACTGAAGACATGGAGAAGTTACGATACAAAGTGTTGGTAATGAGCAGTGAAACAATTTAAACAGTAAAATCTAAATTCTTAGAAAAGAACAGATTTTTTAAATGTCACTTACAATTACAAAAATAATTTTGGTCAAAAATATATTATCAAATATTGGAATGTAGTCAGTGGTTAAAAGATACATTTTTTAACTTATAACTTAGACATAGGAAATCAGTAGTTTCAAAGTCCTTTTAAAGTGAATGGTAATGGTTTAAATGAAAAGTATGAGGATAAATTTCTTCTAAGTCACTGAGGTGTTGGGATAAAGTCCCAACCAGAAAAGAAGATTCCTGGTTTCATATAGTTTTAGCTTTAGAGAAAGACCCCAAAGAAGTTAAATATGTACATAAGAAGTCTACTGGCAACGAGTGCTGTGATGAAAAATATGAAGAAAAGAGAATAGAAGTGCCCTTGTTGGAGAACCAGGAAACTGCAACTTTCAGTAAGGTAGTTGGGAATGGTCTGATTTTAAAAAGTGATATGCAAACAGCTAAAGAAGGTGAGTGAGCAAGCCGTAATTTGGCTTAATACCATTTCACATAGAAGGAACAGTAATGGCAAATGACTTTGAGATACAATACCTGTGCAGTGTCCTTGAGATCCACACCTGTATGGTTTCTTTGAGGAAAAAATGGTGGTTTGAGATCGTGAGTAGGTGGAACGTAGGATGTAAAAACTTTATGGGCCATGGTAAGTACTCACACAATCTGTTGAAGGTTTTGAATTGAGTAATGGCAACTTCAGTCTGCCTTCAAGTTGCGAGTAGCGTTTGAGTGGGGTATAAGGCAAAGACAGATTCAGAGAGATCATTATTAGGCTATTGTAGTAATCCAAGCAAAAGATGCTCATAGATTGGACTAGGGTGATAACAACTAGACATCTGAAATGTCACATTGAAAGATACAGTAGTTCCCCCTTATCTAAGGTTTTGCTTTTCATGGTCTCAGTTACCATAGTCAACTATAGTTCAAAAATATTAAATAGAATATTTCGAAAATAAACATAAGTTTGAAATTTTGTACTCTTCTGAGTAACATGATGAAATCTCACATTTAAGGCTCAATCTTAGCTAGGACTTGACTCATCTCTTTGTCTAGCATATCCATGCCACCTGTTTAGTCACTTATTAGCCATCTCTGTTATCAGATCCACTGTCTTAGTATTGAATGCGTATGTTTAACCAACCCTGTTTTGAAGCTGGCAACTTAGATAGCCAAAGAAATGTCGTAAAGTACTTCCTTTGAGTGAAAAGTGAAAGTTCTCGACTTAATAAGGAAAAAAAAAAAATTCTGTGCTGAGGTTGCTAAGATCTACAATACAATAATTTTGAGAGACATATTCATATTGCTTTTATAACAGTATAATGCCATTATTGTTCTATTTTTACTTATTATTGATCTCTTAATTGTGCCTAACTTAGAAATGAACAGGCATATATAGGAAAAACATACAGGAAACTGCGTGGTTTCAGGTGTCCACTTGGGGAACCTTGTAATGTTTTATTCCCCATGGGTGAGGAGGAACTGCTGTACTTAATAAGATAAATATAGATGAGTGGTAAAAGATGGGGTGTAAAATTGTACTGGTGTGTGATCATAAATTGAGGAAAATATCTTTATATAAATAGAAAGGATAATAATCATCTTTTAGGGTTGGAAGATTTTAGATGTTTTTTGTTGTTGGATTCTTTTGTGCTTTTCTGTATTTTCTAAGTTGGTTTTTACACTTGGGAGAGAATTAAATCCTTCATTATTGAAAATATTTTTCCTTCATAGAACAGAGAGGTAAAGAAAAAGACATCGGATTCAAAGAAAGTATCTGTGTCTACTTTAAAGTAAGTGATTTCATGATTTCATATGTAAGAATGAATTTACATATAAATTAATAAATTTTAATTTGGGGGGCCGGGGTTCAGTGGCTCATGCCCATAATCTAGCACTCTGGGAGGCTGAGGCCAGAGGGATCTGGGCACTCTGGGATCTTCGTCTTAATAAGGAAGTCCTTACTACTATCCAGCCTGGGCAATAGCGAGACCCCCTTCTCTAAAAAGAGCAGAGCATTGTGGTGGATGCCTGTAGTTCCAGGAGTTTGAGGTTGCTGTGAGCCACAGCATGCTATCCCAGGTGACAAAGTGAAAATCTATCTCAAAAAAAAAAAAAAGAAAGAAATTTAAATTTTTAAAATTTTTAGCACCATAATTACATTACAGTAATTACATTCCAGTTGAATTATTGAAACTTTTTTGGATTTAAACATTGTATTTTTAGAACTTTATAGAACTTAGAATTTCCAGCTCGGCGCCTGTGGCTCAATCGGCTAAGGCGCCAGCCACATACACCTAAGGTGGCGGGTTCGAATCCCCAGCCTGGGCCCACCAAACAACAATGATGGCTGCAACCAGAAAATGGCGGGGCGTTGTGGCGGGCGCCTGTGGTCCCAGCTACTTGGGAGGCGGAGGCAGGAGACTCGCTTGAGCCCAGGAGTTGGAGGTTGCTATGAGCTGTGATGCCATGGCACTCTACCCAGGGGGACAGCTTGAGGCTCCGTCTCAGAAGAAAAAAAAAAAAAAAGAAAATCAGGAAAGGCCACCCCATCATAAAACCAGAACCACAAGACAGAGTGCATGACAATTTTCAGATCCTCTGCTAGTCATTCTTAAATTATTAGTCTGTGTGTGTAAATCACAGCCTGTCTTTTCCCTCTTACTCGCTTCCAAAGGAGATTGTTCATGCGTGCATGTGTGTGTGTGGTGGGAGTGATGGATGAGGGGGTCACAGGAATGGACTTCGTTTTCCAAGGTCAAGCCAGATGGTGATGATCCAGGGAGGAGTTTTATTTTCCCGTGACCCAGTTTCCCTGACTCAATTTTCCTATCTGACACCAGTGCTTGCTTTGAATCGAGGTCTTTCTTGACCAATTCACATGCTTTGAGGCTCATGTCTCTGACACAGCAAGATCTAGTGATGCAAAGCCTAGGAGGTCTGGGTCCAAGTCTTGGTTCTGACACTCAACTGGCTGTGTGACCTCTGGCAAGATACTTAACATCTCTGTGTATCAGTTTTGTTATTTGCAGAATAGCACTGATAATAATAGGAAGTAGTTCATAGGGCTTCTTTGAGAATTAAGTAATTAAAGACTCAGAAAAAGCCTAGGGTATGGGAAAGCCCTCAGCAAATGACAGCAGGAATGACCTCATGCCCTGGCATGTGGCCAACAAGGAAGGATGGCAGTGGGAGGGCTCTCTATAGCAAAGGGTCGCTGTGGTGGGCCTCAGTGGGGATGGGCAGGGCAGATGCTTGGCCATTCCAGTGCTGCACAGCCACAGGGAAGGTCATACTCATCAATTCTCTTCAGATGACATCGTGGATCTGTCCTCAAAGCAGTCCTGGTCTGATTTTACGTTTCCAACATCCTGAGGCCCCTTCCTCCAAGACAAGTCTGAAATGTTGCCTCTCGGTACTTACGCCAACAACTCATTAGAAAGGAAGCGGGATTTGGCCAACTGAAGTGGGCTTTGTGTCCCGACTTTGGAACCCATTTTCTGGGTGACTCTGGCTGGATTATCCCCCCACCTGGACCTCTGTTTCCACATCTGAAATGTGATGTTGGATGCCCGAGGCCCGTGAACACATTTTACAGGCTTACGGGGCGGTAGAACAGGGGAGGAAGCACCATTCTATCAGTTTACTATTGCTGCTGCCAGGAATGGCCACACAGCAGGCTTTTTTATTTATTCTTGTTTACTTATTTATTATAATTTTTGAGACAGAATCTCACTTTCTTGCCCCCAGTGGAGTGCTGCGTGGCATCATAGCTCACAGCACACTTAAATTCTTAGGCTCAAGTCATCCTCCTGCGTCAGCCTCCTGAGTAGCTGGGACTATAGGCATCCACCACAATGCCTGACTGTTTGTTTAGAGATGGGGTCCTATTCTTGCTTAGGCCGGTCTTGAACTCCTGAGCCCAAGCAATTCACCTGCCTTGGCTACCCAGAGGGCTAGGATTACAGGCATGAGCCTCCGCAACCGGCCACAGCAGGTTTTTTAAGAGATGTGGCGTCATTACCCAGGCTGGCTTCAAATTCCTGGGCCCAAGTGATTCTCCCGTCTCAGCCTTGTGAGTGGATCAGCAACTTTAAAACAATGTAAATTTATGATATTTCCCAGGTCAGACGTCTGAGCCGGGTCTCATGAGACTAACGTCAGGGCGCTGGCAGCGCTGTGCTCCTTACCTGAGGCTCTGGGATAGGATCTGCTCTAAGCTCTCTCAGGTTTGCAGGATAGGATCTGCTCTAAGCTCTCTCGGGTTCCTGCTTCCTTGCTGGCTGTCAGCTGGGGCTGCCCTTAGCTCCTTCGGGCTCCCAGCTCTCTCTGTCCTCATGCACTGGCTTCTCTTCCATCTCAGAGCCAGCCACAGCAGGCAAAGCTGTCAAACCCTTCTCACCTTTGGAATCTCCTGCTTCTTCTCTCTTCTCACCTCCTTTGCTGAATCTCTTGCTTTAAAGAGCTCATGTGATTACATTGGACTCACTCAGGTGATCCAAAATAATCCCCTTATTTTAAAGTGCGTAACCTGCATTCCATTTGTGAAGTCCTTTTTGCCCTCCCGGGCCTCCCAGAAAGCTCGGATTGCAGGCTTCCCAGAGTGTTAGGATTGCCTGTGTGAGCCACCCAGCCTGGCCCCAGGAATGTTTTCCTAAGGACCTTGAGCACCCTTATCACCCAGACTCTGAGGGAGAGGAGGAGTCTAACTTCGGCATGGCTCCAAGTTGTAAAACCATCACCTATCATAAAGATATGGCTTTATGTTTCCTTTGGATAATTAACTAACAGATGGCCACTTTAATTGCCAGGTAAATTCAGGATGAATTACATGACAAATGGTGCTGTCTAATCATCCTACTTGAGGACAAGTCATTGTCTGAGAACACGAGTGCACTAAGTTGTACCCGCCTGCTTATGTGAGAGGGAGACATTTCCTCCCGCCTGTGCATCTTTCATGAATCTGTGATCCACACTGCAGTCTGTGTCCATGCTTATTCAGTAATAAAACTGTTTTCTTTTTGGCTCAGTGCCTGTGGCTCAGCAGCTAGGGTGCCAGCCACATACACTGGAGCTGGTGGGTTCAAATCCAGCCCGGGCCTGCCAAACAGCAATGACAACTACATCCAAAAAATAGCCGGGCACTCTGGCAGGTGCCTATAGTCCCAGTTACTTGGGAGGCCAAGGGAAGAAAATTGCTAGAGCCCGAAAGTTTGAAGTTGCTGTGAGCTGTGATGCTATAGCACTCTACTGAGGGTGACAAAATGAGACTCTATTTCAAAAAACAAAACAAAACGAAACTGTTTTCTTTCTCTTCTAACTTTTGTGGAAAGGTTTTCTGGATTAACAGGTTTTAATTTTGTCCCCAGCATTTTCAAATATCCTCCTTCTGAAGGTTGGTTAGATAATGCTTGGCACCTCCACACAGTGGAGGACAGGACAAAGGACAAAGAATGAGAAGGCTCCTCCATTCTTATTGTTGAATAAAAAATGCAAGATGCACAGTAATTTACTACTTTTATCTGAGAAATAGACTCTATTCGTATTTGCTCATATTTGCATAATCTCTGGAAGGGTAAACAAGGATTCAATAAAAATGCATGTGGCAAAGTGTATGTATGCATTTCTTTTTTTGTTTGTTTGTTAAGCAGACCTAGGGCGGGTTTGAACCTGCCATCCTGGTGCTCAGGACCAAGCACTCTACCCACTGAGCTATGGGCATCCAGCCTGCATGCATGTTTTAAGAGAAACTGCAGGCCGGGCATGGTGGTTCATGCCTGTAATCCTAGCACCCTGGGAGGCCAAGGTGGATGGATTGCTTGAGCTCACAAATTTGAGACCAGCCTGGGCAAAAAGTGAGACCCCCCATCTCTACTAAAAATAGAAAACTGAGCCAAGAGGATTGCTTGAGCCCAAGAGTTGGAGGTTGCTGTGAGATATGATGCCACAGCACTCTACCAGGGGTGACAAAGTGAAACTCTGTCTCCAAAAAAGAAAGAAAGAAAGACCGCTGATGAAGGAGAGGAGAGGGATGAAGGCTTTTCTTTGTACACCAGTTTATATTTTCTGAGTTTTGAGATGTAGGACTCTTTTTTTTTTGCAGTTTTAGGCTGGGGCTGGGTTTGAACCTGCCACCTCTGGCATATGGGGCCGGCACCCTACTCCTTTACAGGTGCCGCCTTTTTTTTGAGACAGAGTCTCACTTTGTCACCCTCAGTAGAGTGCTGTGGCATCATAGGTTGCAGTAACCTCAAACTCTTGGGCTCGAGTAATTCTCTTGCTTCAGCCTCCCAAGTAGATGAGACTATTGGCACCTGCCATAATGCCCAGCTATATTTTTTAGAGGCTCAAGCTGGTCTCAAACCTGTGAGCTCAGGCAATCCTCCTGCCTCAGCCTCCCAGAGTGCTAGGATTACAGGTGTGTGCCACCACTCCTGGCGCATTCGACTCCATTATCTATTCAAAATAAATTAAAGGGGGAAGAGGAGTATTGTGGTGTTAACATGCAAACAAAATCTCTAAGAAGAAGTTCCAGGATCCAACATTTTCTTAGCACTTGATTTTATTCATTTCTGAGTTCAGCCTTGACCTTAGAATCATATGAAAATTGATTATGTTGATACATTTTCTGAGTTCACAATGGACTTCCTGGATGGCTAATCTGTGTAAAAGCAGGAAATGACTTTATTTTAAAAAAGAAAAGCAAAAAGTAAAACAAAATAACTATTACTCCTTTCCCCTCCAGTTAGGAAAACTATTTCCCAGGGTCCTCAGCGTCCAGTCCTCAGCCCGGAAGGGGTCACTTTCAGAGGTTGGGACTAATACCCTCCAATGAGTAGGGCTTCATGAGCCAGGAAGGATGACAAAGAGGTGTGTGGGGGATACAAGGTCCCTCCATACTGGGTATTAGAAAAGCCAGGAAGCAGGCTGCACCTGTGGCTCAAAGAGTAAGGTGCCAGCCCCATATGCTGGAGGTGGTGGGTTCAAACCCAGCCTCGGCCAAAAACTGCAAAAAAAAAGAAAGAAAGAAAAGCCAGGAAGTGGGCTGCTCCTGTGGCTCAGTGGGTAGGGGTCCGGCCCCATATACTGAGGGTGGTGGGTTTGAACCTGGTCCGGGCCAAACTGCAACAAACAAAGAGCCAGGCATTGTGACGGGCGCCTGTAGTCCCAGCTACTCAGGAGGCTGAGGCAAAAGAATCGCCTAAGCCCAGGAGTTGGAGGTTGCTGTGAGCTGTGTGACACCACAGCACTCTACTGAGGGTGATAAAGTGAAATTCTTTCTCTACAGAAAAAAGAAAAAAGAAAAAAGCAAGCCAGGACACCCAGGATTCTACCAGTAGCCATCTGTCTTGCAAGAGTTCCTCTGTGAGGATAAGAAAAAGGAAGAGAGGACAGGGTCCCCTCTCTCAACCCCTCTGGACACTTCTAGGTTGTGTTGATAGCCACTCTTGTTATTATATGGGATGTCAGATGAGGAAATGCCCACGAGGGCTATAATCCTAGCACTCTGAGAAGCTGAGGAGGGTGGATCACCTGAGTTTAAGAGTTTGAGACCACCCTGAGCAAGAGTGAGACCCTGCCTCTACTAAAAATAGAAAAATTAGCCAGGCATGGTGGTGCATGCCTGTAGTCCCAGCTACTGGGGAGGCTGAGACAAGATGATGGAGCCAGCCCAAGAGTATGAGGTTGCTATGAGGTATGACACCGTGACATGCTAGCCTGGGCAACAGAGTGAGACTCTGTCTCAAAAACACGTATAATAATAATAACCCCCATTTTATGGGTGAGGAAACAGAAGCACAGAGTGACCTCCCAAGGCCACACAGCTTGCAAGGGACAGCTCACTCTCCCAGCTGTTTCCCTCCTGACATCCTTGGTCCGTCTCCACGGGATGCTGCAAACTAGTTTTCTCTCAAGAGTCGAAGCAAAGATCCGATGCGGTGGAGTCATAGGCACCGTGATACAGAGTTGGGGGAAGGGCAATGCCTTGCATTTTCAGGTCCCACGGGAAGACTGTGACATTCCTCACAGTCGCGAATGGAGGTTCGCGTTCCTGGTTCAAGTACTCAGGCTCTGCCTCCGTGGGTCTCAGTTTCCAGGACTTAGCGATGGCCCGTGGCCGCCTAGGCGGGGCAGTGCAGGTTGCATAAGTCAGCCGACTGGAAGAGCCGCAGCACGTTGACCAGCGGAAACATGAGCACCGCGCCGAGCAGCGAGCCCAGCTGCACCGCTGCCCCGCACCACAGGAGGGCGCTGCGGCTGTGGTCGCGCAGGATCACGCCCAGCATGACCTTGACGTAGGTGAGAAACCCGGTGAACAGCACCCACGAGGTCACCTGCAGGGCCGGGCGGGAAGAAATGCAGAGTGGCCAGCTGAGAGCCTCATAGGGTGGGTGACCTAAGGGGCTAAGAAGGGCCCATGAGTTGACTCCCATAACTCATGGGCCCCCTTAGCAACTCACAGAGGCGAAGCCAGTGGCTTTTCTGGCCTCTGTGATCAAGACAAGGGTATCTGAGACAAGGCTACTGCTGAACCAGTCACCTCAATTCCCCACGCCTCCCAAATGAGAAGCACCCCCTCGCACCTGGGGCTTTCTGAGAGAGCGACCACGAAGAGCCCAGTCAATAGAAAGGGCTGTACCTGGGGTCTACCCAGGTCTCCCATAACAGATGGGAGAAGTGGGAAAGGGAGCAGCTGCAAGGCCGAATACTTACGATGACTACCATCCCCCCCCAGTGGCCCTGCAGGACGGGGCAGGGGCTCATCACAGCCATGGCCATGTTGTAGGCTCCAAAGCTGGTCCCAAGCACTGTGAGGACTCCCAGGAATGGCAGAGACCTAGAGTAGAGTCGGTGGCAGAAGGTGAGTGGAGGAGGTGAGAAGCCTGACCGCCCGCCCAGCCCCTGGGAGCCATGGGAAATGGTAGCCATCTGCAGGGTTGGGTTAGCCTCACATGGAACTTCTGGGCAATCTGGCTCAACTGGGTCAGTGAAGCTTCTGAGGGGTAGGGATGGCCTAAGTCACCCCAAGCATTAATGGCTGGGCCTAGTATCCCAGCAAGAGACGCAGAACGGACTCTGGCACCAGAGGGTCCTGGTTCAAAGTCCAGTTCTATTATTTCAGCTGTGAGACTGATCCCTGAGTCTTCAAAATGGGGGTCTTACAGGGCTGAGGTGGCCCACGGAAGCCAGTGTACAGAACCTAGCTCCAGCTGGGAGCCCCACCTGGTATTTCCTCCTATGATGCACCTAACCTCCACCAGGAGGCCAGGCTGCCGCGAGGACACCTTTGACACTGGCACTTCAAGATGCACTGTGACCTCAGGTAACCCTCGCCCCCTCTTAGCCTTAGCTATGCTGGTCTGCAACACAGGTTGAACGATCTGTGGGGCCCAGACAACTGGCTTGTTGCTACGATAGCATCACTCTGCAGCTGACCTTCCATGCATGTGTACCCTAGGTCTGACAACTGAGGACACTGTCCTTCGAGATCCTTGTCTCTGGGGTCCCATTGTCTAGTCTCCAGAACACCAACACTGGCCTGTGCCCTCAGTAAGAATGGAGGGGGTCTGCCTCTGCCACTAAGGACTGTGCTCCAAGAGTCTTGAGTTCCCTGACTCTCGTCAGATTCTGTACTTCTAACAGTTTGGGTTGCTCACACTCTGCAGGTCTGGTCCTCTGGTCCTACTTCCCCCAGTTCCTCTGTTCTCACCATGGTTTTTAGCCACTAGGAAGAAAATCCAGCCTCCTGGCAACTGTCATTTTCTGTCTAGCTCCCCTGTCCTTACTCTGCTCCTTGCTGGGCTGGGTGGGTGCTGTAAGCAGGTCCTGGAGGCCAGCAGGGTAGGCAGGCCATGGGTGAACGGGAGGCTGTGGGACCCAAAATGTCTCAATGCTAAGTAGTGCTACTCCTGCGGGGGTCAGAACCATATGGGCTGCTTATTAAAAACTGAAATCTCTGCTCCCTATCATGGCTGGCTCAGTCTGCATTTTATCAACTAGCCCAGGCATTCTTCTACAACTGCAGTGGCTCTAAGGCAGGCATCCTCAAACTATGGCCCGTGGGCCACATGCGGCCTGCCTAGGACATTTATCCGGCCCACCAGGTGTTTTTGCCGCCGCTGCCTGTCCTGCTTAGCAGCCAACTCATCCCGAGGCCCGCAGTCCAGCCCTCCAACGGTCTGAGGGACAGTGAACTGGCCCCCTGTTTAAAAAGTTTGAGGACCCCTGCTAAGGGAACCAGCTGTGGGCTGTAGGAGGGCTGAAATCCTTGGAATTAGACCAGGTCAAACCCTTTCTCCATGTCTCAGGGTTCCTATTTGTAAATGGAGACCTCAGTAGCCACCTCTTCCTCCTCATGGCCAGAGAGCAGTCACGGGCAACACTTATCATTCCCATTTTCCAGATAAATATCCCTAAAGCGCAGAGAGGTGAAATGACATGTTCAATATCACCACTTACAGCTGGTGTAAGTGGCAGAGCTGGTTTGGACACAGGAAGCTAAGCTCTAGAAACCATCTTCTTAATCACCTCATGCACAACCCTGAAGGCAGGGTTTGGAATTCTGGATTCTGGAATGAAGAGTTCCCCAACCAGCCTTCCCCAGAGCCAGATGGGGGCAGACCTGTTAGGCAGGAACATGGAGAGGAAGGAGGCGAGAGGGTTGGCCATGGAGCTGAGGGTGGCGACCAGGTGGTAGGCGACAGGTCCATATGAGAGGCAGGAATAGGTCTGCACGGAGGGCAGCACGCCATTGGTGAGTGTGTTCACAAAGGCCACCAGTATGTAGATGAAGGCCAGGCGAGCCGGGTGCTGGGGGGCCGCCTTCTCTTCTCTGCGCTCCTGGCCCTGGCTACTGTCTGGAGGGCCCATGTCCTTTTCTTCCCGTGGCCGGATGGAGTGGAGGGTGACCTGGGAGTTGAGGAGGTCCTCTACCGAGGTGTCCCAGTGCCTGCGTTGGTGCTGGAGGAGAAAGAACGCGACAAGGCAGCTAACCATCATGCAGGACAGCATGAGGAAGAAGACCAGGGGCGAGAAGTGCGCTGGGAGGTAGCGGCTTTCTAGCTGCACGGTTGTGGCTGTTGTCCTGGGGACAGTTGACAACGTGCTGAGAACTCCCTGCAGAAAGATGACACGACAGTTAGATCCCTGGGGGGAGTCAGAATGCAGGGAACAGCAGCAATAATGACAAAGGTAATATATAATGCACATTATATATTATAAGTAATTGATAAATAAATGAAGTAGCAGTAATAACTGCGGAACCATGAGCCAAATAAGCCTCTTTCTTTCTTTCTTTTTTTTTTTTTTTGAGATAGGTAGAGCACCATAGCTCATAGCAATCTCAAACTCTGGCGTTCTAGGTAGAGCACCATAGCTCATAGCAATCTCAAACTCTGGCGTTCAAGCAATTCTCTTGCCTCAGACTCCCTAGGGGGGACTACAGGTGTCTGCCACCACACCTGGCTAATTTTTTTATTTTTAGTAGAGATAGGAACTCTTGCTCAGACTGGTGTGGAACTCCTGAGCTTGGACAATCCACCCTCCTTGGCTTCCCAGGGTGTTAGGATTATAGGTGTGAGGCCATCACACCCAGCCTCTTTTCTTTATAAATGACATAACCTCAAGAATTCCTTTACAGCAGTGCAAAGTGTGCCAACACTGGCGCTATACCTTTAACTCTTTGCTACTCTACAGAGGTGACAACCACAGATACATTTAGAGGGGCTGGCTGGAGGGTGGGGAAGCCTCTCCCCTAAAGGAAGAACCTGTCTGCTAAGGGTAGAATTCCTCCTTCTAAGGGGAGAATCCCCCCATCCCCTTAAAGGGCAGCCCTACTTCCCAGGCCCACCCAAGGATGCCCTGTGGCAATGTGGCCTGATATGGCCAGATCTCTTTATTTTTATATAAGTGAAATTTCAAAATTGTAAAATGTCAACTAATTCAAACACTTAAAAAAAATACTTGCAAGCCAATGTGGCCTGGAGCCCCTGGTTAGCAAGTGCTGCTGTTCTGCTGTGGTTTGGGTGATACCAGAAATATGTAAATTTTCTAATATGCAGTGATGGAAAGTTTGGCGGTTTACCATGAGGCATTGAAGCCATGTTTGAAGTCTCTGGTTCTCAACCCTGTGTTCCCACCAACCGGGAGGGGGTTGGGATTTTGTTTTGTTTTTGAGACAAGAGTCTCACTCTGTTGCCCCAGGTTAGAGTGCTGTGTTGGCAAAGCTCACAGTAATCTCAAATTCCTGGGCTCATGTGATCCTCTTGCCTTAACCTCCTGAATAACTGGGACTATAGGCATCTGCCACCACGCCTGGCTAATTTTTCTATTTTTGGTAGAGACAGGGTGTCACTCTTGCTCAGGCTGACCTCAAACTTCTGAGCTCAAACAATCCACCAGCCTCAGCTTCCCAGAGTGTCAGAATTACAGGCGTGAGCAACCATGTCAGCCAACCTGGGGGATTTTGAATAAATATACGTTCCAATTCTGGAATCCAGGAAGCTCTGAAAATCAACATTTTTCATGACTCAGTTGGCAGCAACACATGCATGGACTTTTCACAGCCCCACTGTGCCCACTGCGTATAGATGCTGCTGGGACCACGTTAGCCATGTCCTTCAGCAGTGGTCCCTAATACTTTTGGCATCAGGGACAGGTTTCATGGAAGATAATTTTTCCACAGACTGGAGGGAAGGGGCATTAGATTCATATAAGGAGACCCTCATGTGTGCAGTTTACAGAAGGGTTCACGTACCTGTGACAATCTAATGCCCCTGCTTATCTGACAGGAGGTGGATGGTTCCTACAGGCCACCGTATTGGTGCATGACCAGGGGTTAGGGACTGCATTTCTACAGCCTAAAACTATATAACTCTAAAATAAAATCTGACCCCAGGACTTTGTTCAAGCCCTATCTTCTCAGAGTTTTATTCAATTGGTTTGGATAGATGGGGACCATCCAACAGCTCCCCAGTGCCTAGGAACATGCATGCATGCCACGTGATCTGGCTTGTGTTGTGGCTCAGGACATACCATCTACCCCAAAACATGACTGCAGGAGACCAGAATATACCACCCCAAAATAGATCTCTCGTACATATTGATTATTTCCAGCTGGTTATTTTAAGAAATTGCAAACTCAGGAGAAGGTCTGAAAAGTTGCCCTTTTGTAAAGGAAATTTTCACCTACAGGAAATTTTTATTAGCAGAGGTTATTCGTTTCAGAAAGAGAATGGTGACAACCTTTATCCTGACAGACTTATCCGTATACCAAGGCAACCTGGAACCATACATTTTCTCTCCTCACACTCCCATGATTTGTCTCTACCACCCTCCCCCGAACTCTCACGCCCCTATTCCTTTCTGTAGCTCAGGATGCTATGCATGTATGAGGTCAGACATTTAACTTTGCAAACTTGTCCTAGAAAAAGTGATACATGGGCTGGGTGTGGTGGCTCACGCCTGTAATCCTAGTGCTCTGGGAGGCTGAGGTGGGTAGATTGCCTGAGCTCAGGAGTTCGAGACCAGCCTAAACCAGAGTAAGACCCCCATCTCTAAAAATAGCCAAGTGTTGGGATGGGTGCCAGTAGTCCCAGCTACTAGGGAGGCTGAGGTGAGAGAATCACTTAAGCCCAGGAGTTTGAGGTTGCTGTGAGCTATGATGCTACAGCACTCTACAGAGAGTGACAAGGTGAGACTCTATCTCAAAAAAAAGGAAAAAGAAAGAAAAAGAAAAAATGCTCCATACCTCATTGCTGAATATTACTGTGGTCACCTTCCAAGGACTTCCTTTGGGAAGCTGTGCACTGATACTAGTGCCTAGTTCAGCCTTCAAAGCAATTTTGGAGCTCTTTTTCTGGAATGGCCATCAGAGCTGTCATCGTATGAGGTCTGACAAGTTTGTGAACTCATTCTAGAAAACATGCTTTGAAGGGTGGACTAGGCGCTGGTGTTGGTACATAGCTTTCCATGGGGAGACTTTGAAGTTGACTGTAGTGACTGACATTCAGCATTGAGGTATGTAGCTTTTTTTTAATAAAATGAGGTCATGAACTTGATTGACCTCATAAGCTTCAATCATCTGGTCTTTTCTTGAGTCTCACACCTTTGTAGTGCTCTCTTGCAAACATATTAATGTAATTAATCTTTTTTTCTGCTGCCAATCTGCCTTATATCAATTAAATTTGTAGACCAGCTGAAGGGTAGAGGAAAGCCAATTCTCCCTCCCTGCTACTTGTGATGGAGCAGAGTGCTGCAATGACTCAGGGTGACACTGGGTACCTGTGTGACATTGGTCTCCCTGGTGGTCACAGGGGTTGGCACGTCTGACATCTCAGTGACATTGACACAGGTGGTAAGACCTGAGCCCTGGGCAAGAGCCACCAGGGCAGGCAGGAGGCCGCTGAGCCCTTCACCCACAAAGAAGGTGTTGAGGTACTGGGGGGGCAGCCGGTTCATGAAGGGCAGGAAGGTGACCGAAGAAGTACAGTCCACCAGGGCCAGGAAGAAGGTGAGGACTATGAAGGCGATGCTATGGGGGCCGCCCAGGAGCCAGGAGGTCACATTCCAGAGGAAGGCGAAGAGGACACAGGCGATGGTGCCCACACCCAGCACGGCGAAGATGATGGGCACCTCAGAAAGGCAGCCAGGCTGGAAATGATGGAACAGGGTGACCAGGAGGGGGCCGATGTTGGCCAGCTGGATGACCACTGTGAGGTAGGAGGGCAGGTACCAGCCTTCGGGCAGCTCTGTCACCAGCAGGGGCAGCTCTACCCAGAGTCCATTGATGGCTACCCAGGAACCCGTTCCGAAGACACAGACCAGCAGGTGTATCAGGAAGGCCATGGTTGTATCTGCCCTGGGCCAGACGCCACTGCTTCCCTAGATCAGTCTGCCGCGGGGCTGACGGAGAAAGATACCAGGTGAGTAACTTCACATCCACTGTCTAGCAAGAGACTGTGCTTTGGGGCCCAGGATTTTCTTTATCATTCCCCTCCCCATGAACAAGCTGGCTTTTTACTAGCAGAAAAGAAATAAACTCCTTTATAAATTATCC
This sequence comes from Galagoides demidoff, assembly GCA_963574575.1. NCBI lineage: Eukaryota > Metazoa > Chordata > Mammalia > Primates > Galagidae > Galagoides > Galagoides demidoff. Next base: position 18,163 of record CAUYQV010037884.1, read on the forward strand.
TCCCAGTGGAAAAAGCTTTCCTACCCGTGACTCAAAAACCCAGAGGTCACAAAAGAAAAGTCTGATACATTCAACATCAACGTTACAATGTATAGAGGCAAACAAGCAAACAAACACAACTTCTGCAAAAAAAGAAAAAAAAATACCAACAGCAAGGTCAAAAGAAAAATGACAACCTGGGGGAAATAATTGCAACATAAAATCAAGAACGAAAAGACTCAAAGAAGTGGGCCAAGGATACAAACAGTTCAGAGAAAAAAGGACAAGTAAGTCTTGAAAGTATGAAAAGATTAGCATCTTCCTTCATAGTGGGAAAATGACTCCGGAGTGCCATTTCTCATCTTTGAGATTGTCCCAAAGCCAAATACTTGCCTGTTGGTGGAAAGTTCTGTAAGAGAACGGAGAGAGCCTCACCCCAGGTGTAAGTCCGTGCCTAAAATAGTATGAAAGCTTGAAACAGACTATTGCTCATAGGATGGCAAGTAGCAATCATCTTTATTTTCAAAAGCTTTTTATAATCAGTAATTCACATACACCACATTAATCAATAATCTATAATTAACATTCTCTATTCTGATTCCAACCTTAAATGAAAACACCAAATCTAAAAAACTTAACATAGCTACTTAAAAACAACTACATTATATCTTAAGCAACCATGCGTTCTAAACTTTTATTTCTATAAAGTTCAATAGATGGAGCAAGGGGGTGATTTATTCTTACAAGCACTTAATTTAGTTATAGGAAATTAAGCCTAACAGTTCTGTTTTTCTTGCAGCTTTGGAAGCCACTCGCTGTGAGACGTGGTGAAAATGATTCATCACACACATAACATTGGAATTGTCCCACAGAGGGCTGTCAACCCCACCTGCTTGGGGGTGAACAACAGTACAATCAGAGTTCCATGTGGAAAGTTTTTCCTGTTCTGCAGGTTCTGGTTTGCCTGCTTATCCAAGGCAGCT
>CAUYQV010037887.1:0-33448 GCA_963574575.1 Galagoides demidoff
TTTTCTTGTTGTATTTTTCCCTTGACCAATACGAAGTGACCATCTTTGTCTTTTTTGATGTTAATTGCTTTAATTTTTCATGTATCTGAAAACAAGATTGCAACTTCTCTTTTCTTCTGAATTCCATTGCCTGAAAAATTGTCTTCCAACCCTTAACTCAACATTTTAATTTGTTGTTTGATGCTAGGTATGTTTCCTGCAGACAGCAAATGGATGGTTTGTGTTTTTTAATCCAATCAGCCAGTCTATGCCTCTTCAGTGGAGAATTCAAGCCATTAACATTTATTGAGATAATTGATAAGTGTGGTAGCATTCTATTCATCTTATTTTGTGAAAGTCCATTGCTTGGTTTGGTCTTTTGCATCATTGTGGAAGCTAAGTTCTGGCCTTTAATTTCTGGGTGCTTACTTTGCTGGTAGACCATTGTGATGGTTAGTGTTTAGAACAGGTTGAAGTATTCCCTGTGGAGCTGGTCTTGTTGGGGCAAATTTCCTCAATGTTTGCATATCAGTAAAAGATTTGATCTCTCTGTTAATTGTAAAGCTTAGTTTAGTGGGATATAGAATTCTGGGCTGGAAATTGTTTTCTTCATGTAGATTAAGTACAGGTGACCATTGTGTTCTGGCTTGAAAAGTTTCATTAAAGAAGTGTACAGTCACCCTGATGGGTTTGCCCAAGTAAGTCAATTGGCGCTTACTCCTGGCAGTTTGCAAAATCTTTTCCTTTGTCTTGACTTTGAACAGGTTCATCACAATGTGTCTTGGACAAGCTCTATTTGAGTTGGGGCAACCTGGGGTCCAACAACCTGGGGTCCTGACATCCCTCTGAATGGAGTGTGTCAGAATCTTTTGTTATACTTGGGAAATTTCATTTACTATATTCTCTAGTATGGTTTCCTTTCCTCTGGGAGCATTCTTCTTCTGGCATACCTATAACTCATATGTTTTAAATGCTTAGTGAAGTCCCATAATTCTGTCAGTGAACGTTCTGGTTTCTCTCTCTTTTTTTCTGTCTCTTTAATTGAATTAGCTCAAGAGCTTTATGTTCTTTCTCAGAGATTCTTTCTTCTGCCTGGTCTACATGGTTTAATCTGTTTTTGATACTTTCTAAGGCAACTTTAAGTTCCCTAATTGTATGCTTCAGTTCCTTAAACTCTGCTATATCATTTCTGTATACTTCATATTGTTCATCTCTTATTTGATTCTGTTTTTGAATTTCCTTTTTATTATTTTCAGCTTTCTCAGCAATTTCCTTCATTGTTTTTATCATCCATATTTTAAATTCCCCTTCTGTCATCTAACATTTCTTTATAGGTGGAGTCTTCTGCAGTATCTACCTCATTGTCTCCTGGGGACTGGGGTTTCTCTGGTCTGGTTTTTCATCTTGCTAGGATTTTTCTGTTATTTGTTCCTCATGCATGTTTTCCTTTTGTCTGTTTCCTAGCTCTACTTTTTCCTTTCACTTCCTCTTGCTCTTTAGGTTACCATTCTTTTGATCTAGGGTTTTGATGTGACCTTTTGGTACAGGACTAAAATGATGAGAAGGTTGAAGATTAAAAAGTGATAAAATATTAAAAAAAGGAAAAAAAATAAAGGAAAAGGGGTCAGTAAAAGTGAAGACTGACAGAAAGAAAAGAGGTACAGAAAGATTCTTTCTTCTGCATGGTCTACATAGTCTAATCTGTTATTGATACTTTCTACTACATCTCTAAGTTCTGTAATTGACTGCTTCAATTATTTCTGCTCATTCTTCTTCTTCTTCTCCTCATGTACTTATAACTTGTATGTTTCAACACTTCATAAAGTCCCATAATTCTGCCAGTGAACATTCTGCTTTCTGCCTCTTTAACTTCCTGAGTTATGTCAAGAGCTTTGTCTTCTACCTCTGAAATTCTTTCTTCTCCATGGTCTAATCTGTTGTTTACACTTTCTACTCCATCTTTAAGTTCTCTAATTGACTACTTCAATTACTTCTGCTCTGCTATATCCTTTCTATATTCTTCATGTCATTCATCTCTTATTTGATTCTGTTTGTGGATTTCCTTTTGGTAATTTTTCACTTTCTCAGCTATTTACTTCGTTGTTTTTTGTTTATTTTCAACTTTATCAGAAATTTCCATCATTGTTTGCATCATCTGTATTTTAAACCCCCTTTTGTCATTTCTAACATTTCTTTATAGGGGGAATACTCTTTAGTAGCTACCTTATGATCTCTTGGGGAGGTTGCTCTGGACTGGTTTTTCATGTTGCCAGGATTTTTTTGCTGATGCTTCCTCATGAGTGTTTTCTTTTGTATTTTTCCTAGCTTTAATTTTCCTTTCATTTCCTCTTGCTCTTTAAGTTACTGTGCCTCTGGCCTAAGGTTTGAGGAGTCCTTTTAGTACAGGACCAAAAGCATGAGAAAATTGAGGAGCAAGAAGGAAAAAAAGATTTAAAAAAAAGAAGAAAGAGAAAAGAGAGGGGGTGAGTAAAAGGAAATATTGACAAAAAAGATAGTCATAGAATGAGGGTGGCAGTAGTAATAAAAGCGTACAGTAGTGTACTTTTACTTATCCTTAAAAAACCCTAACTTCTGGGGGTGCTGGGTTGGGTTGTTTTCTTAGGGTAAGCAGTTCTTTGCCAGCCAGTTCAAACACGGTACCCCACATCCAGCAAATAGAGAGGTAAGACAAAAATACTATAAATCAATCAAACAAACAAACAAACAAAAAACCCAGAAAATCTTACGGGATAAAATTGGGTGAAAGACCAAATAATAAGGGCAGAAACACCAGCAAAAATGAAGTTCTCATTATTAAAGAAGGCACCAATGAAAAATTGTATTTAAAATGAAAACATGTAGAAAGAAAAAAATCTAGAGGGAAAATGTTGAAATAAATAAAAAAAAAAAGCCACCCAAACCAAAACCAAAACAGTATATATTTCTTGCTGAATATTGTCAGGGCAACAGATGGTCTTCTGGGGTATGAGATGTTAATCACAATGCTGATACAGCTGTACGAGATGGAGGCTAGAGGCCTCTGCTGATTTCTCAAACCTCAGGATTGATAGCCAAAATCTCTTCTCATTGCACTTAGAAGATACTCTAAACTGTTAACCTTGGCTAAACAGAAGCTTTTCCAGGAAAGCACTTGTTGCTGAGATTGCTACTGAAGTGGCTGCCTGCTTGTCCACTGTGCTGAAACTGGTCTCACTCTATGCCCCTGAGGGCTGAGGCTGCGATGCAGTCCTACTGCTACCAAACACTGAAATCTTTGCTCTTCCCCAACGTCTCAGTCCTGGCCTTTCGTGCTGCTTAGTCACTAGTTCAGTTTCCCAAGGTCTCCCAGGCTTAGCCTAGCTCTGTGATCCTGAGGGCAGAGCCTGCAGGGCAATTGTCCCACAATGGGTGCATCCGAGGCCCACAGGTGAACAATATTAGCTCTGTTCTGACTCAACAGCTCAGTACAGGTATTGAGACAATGTTTAAAGTCATCCTTACTCCTGCCCAAGTTCTCCCAAGGTAGTTCAACCACATTCCCAAGTCTAAAACAAAGCAGCCCACAGGAAAGGCCTTCCCTGTTTGCTATCTCGCTGCTGTTGGAATTACACCTGTGGCAGCTGTGGCCTCAGACTGAACAAACACAACCACTTGCCAGTTCTCCACTGCTTTTGTCTTCCTCCTTGGGTCCAGAAGTCTCTCACTGTCTCCCTGTGTCCCAAAATGGATGTTTCTGGGCAAAGCCCACAAGCCAGAACTGCCTGGAGTGTTTTTTCCTCAATCTCACTACACCTGGTTGCAAAGAAGCTATTCCTTGGCCACCATCTTGCTCCTCCCCTCATAAATTTCTTGAATAAAATGATAATGAAGCCACAAGCTATCAAATTCTGTAGGATATGTCAAAGGCAGTCCTAAGAGCCAAATGAATACCATTAGATGCTTTCATCAAGAAAACAGAAAGACAGAATGTTAACAACCTAATGGTCCATCTCAAGCAATTAGAAAAGGAAGAACAATCCAACTCCAAACCTAGCAGAAGAAAAGAAATAACCAAAATTAGAGCAGAGTTAAATGAAAATAACAGCAAAAGAATCATTCAGAAGATCAATGAAACAAAAAGTTGGTTCTTTGAAAAGACTAATATAATTGATTAATCCTTGGCCAGACTGATGGGAAGCAGAAAAGTGAGATTTCTAATTACTTCAATCAAAAGCAATAAAGAGGAAATAACAATAGATAGCACAGAAATACAAAAGTTCTTCAATGATTACTACCAAAAAACTCTATGACCCCAAATATGAAAATGAATAGAAATGGACCAATGTCTGTAAACACACCATCCTCCTAAACGCAACATGAAAGAATTGGAAATTTTGAATAGTCCTATATCAAGCACTAAAATTGCATCAACAATACAAAATCTTCCAAAATGGAAAAGCCCTGGAACCAGATGGTTTCACAGCAAAATTCTGCCAAACCTTCAAATAGAACTAGTACCTATATTTCAGAACATATTTCAAAATATAAAGAAGGAAAAAGTCCTCCCCACTATGTTCTACAAAGCAAATATCACCCTAATTTTGAAACCAGGAAAGGACCTAACAAGAAAAGAAAACTATATGCCAATAGCATTAATGAATATCAATGCAAAAATAATCAATAAGATCCTAGCAAACAAAATATAGTGACACATTAAAAAAGTGATACATCATGATCAAGTAGGTTTTATCCCAGGAATGCAAAGTTGCTTCAACATACATAAGTCCATACATGTAATTCACCACATAAAATAAAAAACAAAGACTGAAACTGGACCTGCATGTCTCACCATTGATAAAAATTGACTCTTGCTGGATAAAAAATTTAAACTTAAGATATGAAACAGTGAAACTTCTAGAAAAAAAGCATCAGGAAAATGCTTGACAATATTACCCTGGGAAAAGATTTTATGAAGAAAAGTCCCCTTGCAAATGTAGCAACACCAAAAATAAATAACTGGTATTTGATAAAGCTAAAAAGCTTCTGCACAGTGGGTGGCACTGTGGCTCAAAGAAGTAGGATGCTGGCCCCATATGCTGGAGGTGGTGGGTTCAAACCCAGCCCTGGCCAAAGGGGAAAAAAAAGCTTCTGTACAGTTAAGGGTACCACAATTAAAACAAACAGTCAGAATTTGGAATGACAGAAGATTTTTGCATGTTACAAATCTGACAAGGGCTTGATAAGTAGAATCTATAGAGAGCACAAATTAATCAACAAGAAAAGAGCAGACAACCCCGTTGATAAGTGGGCAAGAGATTTGAACAGAAATTTGACAGATGAATGACCAACAAACACATGAAAAATGCTTATAATTTCTAATCATCAGAGAAATGCAAATCAAAGTCACTCTGAGATGTCACATAAATACAGTGAGATTAGCCCACATCACAAATTCCCAAATCTGCAAATGGTGATGTGGATGTGGAGAGAAGGGAACACTTCTACACTGCTGGGGTGAGACTGCAAACTAATACAAACTTTATGGGAAGAAGTATAGAGAACTCTTAAAGAACTGAAAGGCTACCTTCCATTTCATCCTCAAATTATATTACTAAGTATCTACACAGAAGAACAAAAATTTTATTTCAAAGATGTCTGCACCTTAGTGTTTATTGCAGCTCAATTCACAATTGCCAGTTGTGGAAACAACCCAATTGCCCATCAACCCATGAATGGATTAACAAACGGTGGCATATGTACACCATGGAGTACTACTCAGCTATAAGAACATCTTTTATGTTTACCTGGATGGAATTGAGACACAATCTTTTTAGTAAAGTATCCAAAGAATGGGAAAAAAAATCCAATGTACTCAATACTAATACGAAACCAATATATAAACAACTCCATGCCCACATGAATGATAAAATAAAATATAGTTTAGCAAGAATGATCAGAGAGGAGGGAGGGTAATTGGCAGGATCACACCTAATATGCACAATGTGAGGGTGTTCAGCACATCCCCTGGTTGAACGGCCCAACTCCAACTTCAACTTTGTCTTGGAATTGAAAACAATGTAACCTAAACATTTGTACCCTCATATTAATTTGAAATTACAAAAATGATTTTCTATATCCAAGATCCTGTCATCTGCAAACAAAGAAAATTTTACTTTTTGTTTCGCAATTTGGATACCATTTATTATTTTTTTCATTTATTTCTTTTTCTTACTCTATTTCTCTAAGACTTTGAGTATCATGTAGAATAGAAGTGACAATATACTCTCCTGTTTTGTTCCTGATTTTGGAGGAAAAGTTTTAAGCTTTTCATAGTTGAGTATAATGCTAGCTATGAGTTTGTCATAATGACCTTTTTATGTTGAAAGGCATTTCTTCTATACACAATTTGTTGAGAGTTTGTTCCTAAGGGATGTTGGATTTTGTTAATTATTTTTCTGCATCTATTGAGATAATCATATGGTTTTTATCCTTTATTTTGTTAATGTGGTGTATCATATTTATTTATTTTCATGTGTTAAACCATCCTTGTATCATAGGTATAAATCTCATGATCATTGAGTATCATCCTTTAATGTACTATTGTGAATTCAATATCAAACTAAATTGTTTGATAGCATTTGGTGAGAATTTATAAACATATATTTATTGGGAATACTGGCCTTTAATTTTCTTTTCATATCATGTCCATATCTGCCCTTGATATCAGAGTCATGCTGACCTCATAAAATGAGTATGGGAGAGTTTCCCTCTTCAATTTTTTGAGTGAGTTTGACTAGGATGGGTGATAATTCTTTATATATTTCAGAGAATTTACTCAAGAAGTCATTGGGTGCTGGTTATTGTTGCTGTTGTTGGAAGGTTTTAAATTACTGATTCAATATTCTCACTCATTATTTCTTTGCTCAGATTTTCTATTTCATTGTGATTCAGTCTTTGTAAGTTGTATGTTTCTAGGAATTCCTCCATTTCTTTTCCTTCATCAAATTTGTTGGCATGTAATTGCTCTTAATAATCTCCTATAATCCTTTGTATTTCTGTGGTATTGGTTATAATGTCTTCTATTTCATTTACAATTTTATTTATTGGAGTTCTCTCTTTTTGGTTGGTTAGTCTAGTCACAGGTTTTTCAATTTTATGTTTTCAAAAATCTAAGCCTTAGCTTCATTGATCTTTTCTATTCTTTCTAGTTCTATTTTATTTATTTCTGTTCTAATACTAATATTTTCTATATTTGGGCTTAGTTTATTCTTTTTTTGTTGTTCCTTCAAGAGTAAAGTTATTTCTTTCAGATATTTCGTTTTTTAAGGCAAGGATTTATAGCAATAAACTTTATTCTTAGAACTGCTTTTGTTGCCTCCTATACTTTTTGGAATATTGTGTTTCTGTTGTTGTTTGTTTAAAGATATTTTTGATTTCCCTTTTGATTTCTTCTTTTACTCATTGGCTATTCAAGAGTGAATTTTTCAATTCCCTCATATTTGTAAATTTTCCAATTTTCTTTCTATTATTGATAGCTAGTTTCATAACATTGTGGTTGGATAAGATACTTGATATACTTTTAATCTTCTTGAATTTCTTATGACTTGTCTTGTGGTCAAATATATCATCTATCATGGAAAATATTTCATGTGTGTTTTAGAAGAATGCATATTCTGCTTCTATTGCATGGAATGTTCCATGCATTAAGTCCATTTGGTTAAAAGTGTAGATCAAAAGTGTAAATTCCAGTTTTTCCATTTTCTTCCTGGGTGATTTATCCATTTTTAAAAGAGGGATATTTAAGCCTCCTGATAGCATTCTATTGCTATCTCTCCCTTTAGATCTATTAATATTTGCTTTATGTATGTACTCTGACAATGGATGAATATATATTTATATATTTGTTATACTGTCTTTATGTATTGACCTCTTCATCATTATATCATGATCTTTGTCTCTTGTGACAATTTTTCACTTTAAGTCTATTTTGTCTCATGTGGTTGTAGCCACCTCTGTTCTCTTTTGGTTACCATTCACATTAAATGCCTTGGATGTTATAGCATTAGTGGGTTGAACCTGAGCGCATATTTTTGAGCCTTGTGTACTTGGATATTCACACGTTTTCCCAGATTTGAGAAGTTTCAGCCATTATTAATTTAAATAAACTTTCTTTTTCCTTTCCTCTTTTCTTTTTGTAACCCCTACAATATGAATGTTGGTGATGTCTCAGTGGTGACCAATAAATACTGTAGGATTTCTTCATTCCTTACCTTTCTTTTTTCTTTTTTCACCTCTGACTAGATATTTTCAAATGCCCTGTCTTTAAGTTTCTAGTTTCTTTGTGGTACTTGATCAGTTCTGCTATTGATTCTCTTTATTGAATATTTTTGTTTTGAACAGAACCTCAAGCTATCACCCTGGGTAGAGTGCCACAGCATCACAGCTCACAGCAACCTTCAACTTCTAGGCTCCAGCAATTCTCCTGCCTCCGTCTCCCAAGTAGCTGGGACTACAGGTGCCTGTCACAATGCCCAGCTACTTTTTTTTTTTTTTTTTGGTTGCAATTATCATTATTGTGTGGTGGGCCCAGGCTGGATTTGAACCTGCCAGCTCAGGTGTATGTGGCTGGCGCTTTAGCTGCTTGAGCCACAGGTGCTGAGCCTATTGAATATTTTTTTTTTTTATTGCTTGGGATTCATTGTGGGTACAAAGAATTATATTACACTGATTGGGTTCCTTAGGTAAAATCCCTCTTATAATTGTGTTCTGCCCCCAGGTAGTGTGCCGTACCCTGTTACCCCCAACCCCCGTCCTTCTCCCCTCCTGACAGTCCCTCATTCACCTATCCTCTACCATGTATTAGAAAATCTACTGCCTTCATATTAGAATTGAGTACATTGGATTATTACTTCTTCACTCTTATGATGCTTTACTAAGAACAATGTGTTCTAATTCAATCCAGGTTAATACAAAAGATGTAAAGTCTCCATATTTTCAATGGCTGAATGGTATTCCATGGTATACATACATCACTATCACAGCTTGTTAATCTATTTCTGGGTTCATGGGGATTTAGGCTGTTTCTGCATTTTGCCAATTGTAAATTGAGCTGTGATAAACAGTCCAGTGGAAATGACCTTAAGATAAAATTATCTTTTTTTCTTCTGGGTAGGTGCCTAATAATGAGATCTAAGGATCAAATGAGTTCTTTGAGTTCTCTGAGAATTTTCCATACTTTCTTCCAAAAAGGTTGTATTAGTTTTCAGTCCCACCATCAGTGTAAAAATGTTCCCTTCTCTCCACATCCATGCCAACATCTGCAGCTTTGAAACTTTGTGATGTGGACCATTGATGGGGGTTAGGTGATGTCTCAGGGTGGTATTTATTTGCATTTCTCTCTGATGATTAGGGACAAAGAACATTTTTTGTTTGGTTGGTTTTTAGCCGTTTGTTCTGTCTTCCTTAGAGAAGTTTCTCTTCAGGTCACCTGCCCAGTGATATATGGGTTTGTTAGCTCTTTTCTTTATTGATTTTTTTAAGACAGATTCTTACTATGTCACCCTTAGTCGAGTGCCATGGCATCACAGCTCACAGCAACCACAAACTCTTGGGCTTAAGCGATTCTCTTGCCTCAGCCTCCCAAGAAGCTGGGAGTACAGGCACCCACCACAATGTCTGGTTATTTTTCTTTTGCAGTTGTCATTGTTGGTTAGATGGCCCAGGCTGGGTTCAAACCTTCCATCCTCAGTGTATGTGGCTGACACTGTTATCACTGTGCTATGGGCACTGAGCCTCTATATTAAATGTTTGATGTCATTTGTTATATTGTGTAGCTCCAGAATTTCTGCTTTGTTCTTTTTTAATTATTTATGTCATTCTGTTGAACTTCTCATTTTGGCCATGCATTTTTTTTCTGATTTTGGTAAGTTGTCTGTCAGTGTCCTTTCGTAGGTCACTGAGTTTTCTTATTACAGTTATTCTGAATTCTTTGTCAATTTATAGATTTACATTTTGGAGAAGACAGTTATTGAGGAAATTATTGTGTTACCTTGGTAGTGACACATTTCTTTGGTTTTTCATGTTTCTTTTTGCCTTGCATTGATGTCTTCACATTTGATGGAGTTGTCACCTAAAGTCTTATAGACTTTATATACTATATTTGCTGTGGAAAGAACTTCACTTCTGAGCACGTGCAAGGGAACTTGCTGGTTTGGATGTGGAAGTTCAAGCTCTGGTGAAAGTGCAGTGGCATAGTCTTTGCACAGCTGTCAGCTGAGGTCTTCCTTGGCAGTCTCAGTGGTTAAGATTGTTGGTGTCTGTAGTATGGCAATGGTTATTGTGGGACTCCTTATTTCTTTTTTCCTAATGTGGGAAGTTGTTGTTTAGTGGACCTGTCTTGGTTCTCTGTCTAGCTTCCTATTGCACTTAAATTGGTGATTGCTCCAGTGTCTGATGTGCAGTGCCAATTGAGTGGCCATGGAACTGGGATCTGGAGCATGGGCATATATGCAAGGACATATTCCATGGTGCAGGGTGCTGGTGGCACTGGTTCTCAGGACACACTTGCTGCTACATTGGTAATGGTGTGTGAGTTTTGGCTTCACAAAGAGTGGCCACAGAGCTGGGGTCTGGACAGCTCGTGTGTGCAGGACTACTGCTACTCTAAGGACTGGGGTACAGACACACCTGCTCCAACATTAGCTCTGATGTCCATGGTGCAGGTGATTGCAAACTAGTCATAGATCCAGGGTCTAGAGGACAGAAGAGCAGAGAACATCTGAAGCTCTTAGGTCCAGATTAAGGCTAGCCAAGATCAGTAGTTTCTCTGATGTTTAAGATGACAGTGCATGTCGTGTGGCTGTCTAACCAGGGTCTAGAGTGTGGACATGCATGAATCAGCTGTGGTTCTGGGGTCTAAGTGCAAGAGAGATGCAGCAGCATCTCCCTTTCTGAGGGTATGTAGTGGAGATTGCTGTTGATCACCTCAGTGGCAGAAGGTGTTGGTATCCTCTGCAAAGGAGATCACTGGGGACCATGGGGCACATGCCATGTGAATGAACCTAGTAGTCCCCATCATTTACTTTTTTGCTAGCCATCTCTAGACATCTTAGATATGTCAAGCTCTGCAGTAATCCTTTCTGTGTGGTTAATCTCCATTTTTTTGTTTCACTGTCTTGCTGTAGGCTATTAATTAAACCTTTCAGGTCTTCCATGGATATTTCTGTTAATATATAGCTAATTGTTGATTATTCTTTTTTTTTTTTTTGGTAAGATTATGAAGGCTGGTGTCTCCTACTCCATCATCCAGCACAGCTGTACTTAAAATCAATTAGAAATCAAGACACTCCCAGATAAACAAAAACTGAAAGAATTCAATATTAGCAAACCTGCTCTACAAGAAATGCTGAAGTGAGTTCTTCAGGCTGAAATGAAAGGCAATAAGACAGTAAATAAAATCCATATGAAGGAAATAAAGAGAAATTATAACTGGTAAAAATAACTACATAGTTAAAAATAAAATGTGCATTTAAAAACTTCTTTCTTTTCTCTAGCACATTTAAAAAACAACTGCATAAAACTATAAATCTGTGTTGACAGGCATTAAGTGTATTAATTTAAATGCGAAATTTGTATGACCATAACAGGAGAAAGAGCAAGGATAAAATGGAAATGAAGATTTTTAAGTAAATTGTATTGCCAAATAAATTACTGGGCTGGCCTGAAAAAAGCATATTATTTTTTAATCCCTAAATCAACTATCAGCCCTAGTCCTGAAGCCAGAGGGAGACAATGAAAGCTGAATAATCCATAAAAAGGCCACTTCACAACTGGCCAGAAATAATAATGAACATTGAAGAACCCGATGGCAGAGCCAGGGAATGAAGAGAACAACAAGCAAAGATGTTACTCCCAGGAAACAGAGCCAGGAACCTCCAAGGCTAAATATCAAACTTTGATTCCTTGGGCAGAGAATTTTTACAATCCCTGCCCACTGAGACTTGATCATTGCCATAGAGCAGTAACTGCTGTATGTTTCTCATTAGTTCATTTTCCAAATGAAAGTATTATACTTTTCCATTGCTTTTTTTTCTTTTTTCTTTTTGTTAATTAAACCATCACTGTGTACATTAATGCAGTCATGGGGTACATTGTGCTGGTTTTATATACAATTTGAAATATTTTCATCAAACTGGTTAACATAGCCTTCATGGCATTTTCTTAGTTGCTGTGTTAAGACATTTATATTCTACATTTAGTAAGTTGCACATGTACCCTTGTAAGATGCACCGTAAGTGTGGTCCCACCAATTACCCTCCCTCCACCCATTCTGCCCCCTTCCCTCCCCTCCCTTTCCCCTTTACCCCTATATTTGGGCTATAATTGAATTATAGCTTTCATATGAAAGCTATAAATTAGCTTCATAGTAGTACTGAGTACATTTTCTTCCATTCTTGAGATACTTTGCTAAGAAGAATATGTTCCAGCTCCATCCATGTAAACATGATAGAGGTAAAGTCTCCATCTTTCTTTAAGACTGAATAATATTCCATGGTGTATATATACCACAATTTATTGATCCATTCATGGGTCCATGGGCACTTGGGCTTCTTCCATGACTTAGCAATTATGAATTGGGGTACAATAAACATTCTGGTACAAATATCTTTGTTGTAGTGTGATTTTTGGTCTTCTGGATATATATCTAGTAGAGAAATTGTAGGATCGAATGGCAGGTCTATTTTTGGATCCCTAAGTGATCTCCAAACATTTTTCCAAAAGGGGTGTATTATTTGTATTCCCACCAGCAGTGTAGAAGTATTCCCTTTTCTCCACATGCACGCCAACATCTCTGGTTATGGGATATTTTGATATGGACTAATCTTGCTGGAGTTAGATGATATCTCAAAGAAGTTTTGATTTGCATTTCTCTGATGATTAAGGATGATGAGCATTTTTTCATATGTCCACAGGCTGTGTGCCTGTCTTCTTCAGAGAAGTTTCTTTTCAAGTCTCTTGCCCACCCTGAGATGGGATCACTTGTTCTTTTCTTGTTAATACACTTGGGTTCTCTGTGGATTCTGGTTATTAAACCTTTGTTGGAGACATAACCTGTAATGTCTTCTCCCATTCTGAGGACTCTCTTCTTGCTTTACTTACTGTGTTCTTGGATGTGCATAAGCTTTTTAGTTTGATCAGGTCCCAATAGTGTATTTTTCATGCTGCTTCAATTGCCCGGGGGGTCCTCCTCATAAAATATTTGCCCAGGCTGATTTCTTCAAGGGTTTTTCCTGCACTTTCTTCTAGGATTTTTATAGTTTCATGTCTTAAGTTTAAATCTTTAATCCAGCGAGAGTCTATCTTAGTTAATGGTGAAAGGTGTGGGTCCAGTTTCAGTCTTCTACAGGTTGCCAGCCAGTTCACCTAGCACCATTTGTTAAATAGGGAATATTTCCCCCACTGAATGGTTTTAATTGGCTTGTCCAAGATCAAATAATGGTAAGTAGCTGGGTTCATCTCTTGTTTCTCTATTCTGTTTCATTCATCTATCTCTCTGTTTTTGTGCCAGTACCATTCTGTTTTGATCACTATAGATTTATAGTATAGTTTGAGACTGGTTGTGTGATTCCTCCTGTGTGGGGTAAACCCCCACAAAAATTAAATGAAATGTGCTCTTTTAATTCCAGAACTGAGCAAAAAGACTTGTGATTATTATGCACTTTTGTCAAAGCCCTAAGAGACCTGGGAAAACATTGTGGGGGCCTGCAGGCCAAGGGTAAAAACCTCCTATAGGTAAGCCCGACTGTGCAGTCAAGTCAGTCTGTCAGATAAGGGTTGAAATGGCCCATCTGTGCAGAGGACATGATTCAAAGGTTGATGTGAGTAAAATGAAAAACTCCTTCATAATGATGTGAGTAAAATACTCCATTGTAACTGCAGGATCTCCAAAACCATAAAAAAAAGTCGTGAAGCCAGTTTCTTGGAAATTTAATTGAGTACATAGAAGAGAAAGGATTTACTCCTCTGTTTATCCTAACCTTTAACTTTAACAATAGAAGTCAGATAATGTATTGTTCTTTTAGATCTTCCCAGAGGAAAAGCCTGAGGCTAGATTAAGATGGTTGTCTTACTTTCCCGTATTTTCTTTCCTTAGGCTAAATTTATGATGGCTATCTCACTTTCCTGGACTTTCTTTCTTTTCTATAGTTTAAAATAAGAAATGAAGATGTTAGGATTATTGATCAATGTGGTGTACGTGACTAGCTCCCAATAAAGGGGAGTGGAAAATAAAGACATTTTGCTACATGCCACCTAAGAGTATGTAGTCGTTTCTTGCTTTCAAACAATTCTAGGAGTGAGCTTGCACTCACGGCCAAGCTGTCCTTCTCTCCCTGCAAGAAAGAGCATCACCCAACAATGTTCCATGTGTAAATACATGACTAAGTGAGGACTTATGGTGTATGTACATGAACATGACTATGTAGTCTCTATGGGCCATGTGCACCAGCCTCAATTCCCAGAGGCAATCAGAGACTGCAAGGATGAAAGGGCTGATGAAAGTTTCTTGCTCCCCTGGCCTAGAGAGGATTATTCAACACTCTCAGAGGGCACAATCTGTGCATCTATCCCTTCTAGCCTGGAAAGACTCTCAGCCTAGTCAAAGTCTCTCTAGGGTATGACCCTGTACTCTTCCCCAAGGCCCTCTACCCATTATTCCTGACAATGCTTTAGTGCACAAGGATCTGGAGCTGATCACACACTCATAAATGTACTGCTGTAGGGGCCCATGAAAGCTGTCCACCACAGCACGTTCTATGTGGAGCTCAGAGCCCAGTAACATGGTGCTGGTGTTGGTTGGGTCTGGATGCCCCAGCATGGCCTCATACTGGGCTGGAGTGAAAACCAGATGGAGAAGACAGGAGGCCCAGAGACACCAAAAGACTTTCCCAGGGACACACAGCAGAAGGGTTGCAGGAAAAGGTGGAGTGCAGTGGTTCAGGCCCAGGGCCCATGAACCACCATGCCCCAAGCCCCCCTTGCATCTTGCTTTCTGAAGGGGTATCCTAGCACAGAATTGGAATCCTAGCTTCCCCGATAGGACACTGCCTCTGCCTATCCAATGTCCCCCATTTGTATGAAGGTAAAAACTAGGCCACATTCTCACAATGAAGTATAGACGTTTAACCCCAGCTAAGGCGCCAGTAACCAAGGAGGTGGGAGGTGACGTGGATGTTTCCAGGCTGGCAGGGAAGTGAGGGGGGAACACTGCAAGTCTGGCACTACCTCCTGGAAGTGAGGAGGCCCAGAGAACAAACACTGAAGGACCCTGACAGGTCCCCAATGGCAGCCCATACAGAGGAAAAGACAGGAGAGAAAGATCCAGGAGAATCCAGGAATTCCAAATTTAGACTCCCAGAGAAGCATGCCCAGTCTGACCCCCCTGGCCCATATAAAGAGGGGGTCATGGGGTTTGCACCTGGTGCCTACTCACTAGAAGGACAGCACCCACCCAGCCTACCCTTCCTTTTCCTGCAGACCTCTAGGTTTCAGGGCCCTAGATAGGCTAAATACTGGATAACAGGATGGTATTATCAACTCTTCCAAAGAGAGGACCACCTGAGCCAAACTGATCCTTCATCTCATAGGAGAGGACTCCTCCAAGTGGTTTAGCCAATGAGGCAGAATTTTGAAGAAGCAAATCATGCAATGGCTCATAAGAGGATAGTGTAAAAAGACATTTTGGAGGAGATAAGGGGCATTGTTAGTGTTGTGCCCAAAAATTCTCCCAAGTGAATCCCAACAGACAGTCCGAGACACACTCCGATGTAAAAAGCAAGAGGTGAGATTTATTCAGACCCAGGTCTGGACTCCTCGCATGCAAGCCTAGGTCGAGAGAGCCTCGAACCCGAGGTGGAGGAAGTTTTTATGGGTTACAGAAAGCAAGAGGGGTAGAGTTGGATACAAGTACACTTTTCATTGATGGTTGGTGATTTCATTAGTAAAGAAGGATTTGGATTGGTACAGATGAGGGGTGGAGGAAGGCAGCAGGGAGTGGCTCTGCAGGTTTTGCTGGCATAGGTTGGGGCGGAAAAGCTAGGAATGAGGCTTGTGTGGTAAACAGCTAGGAGTGGGGCTTGTGTAGTAAACAGCAAAATGGAGCTAATCTGGCCCTCTCATTAGGCCCACCTAACATGGGTGGGTTAAAGGTGTAACCCACATTTACATTGAGTGGGTTAGTTATTACAGCCTATCCTTCTAACATCTTGAACAACAAATGTACCAATTGAATTATTCTAAAAATTAGTGCTACAATCACATTTAATCAGCTTAGGTTTAATTACCTTGGGGCAAGAATCTAGGTTCCATGTCACCAGAGTGAATTAGTCAATAACTCTGAGTTATAACACCAAAAAAAAAAAAAAAAAAAAAAAAAAAGAAAAGAAAAGAAAAGAAAGAAAGAAAGAAAAGAAAATCTACTGACAATTTTTTTAGTTTGTTTGTTTGGGTCTTTTCAGATAACAACTCCAACAAAATAGTAAAGCACTAATTTGGAAACTTAAGTAAGATGCCAAAGTATGCTGCTGAAGCCCTGTGGCTTCACTATAGGGAGGGATAAAGGCAAAATAGAAATAATAACCAACAAAGTAATGTCAGAAGGGATATTTAGGATTAGGCTTAAATGTGATTGCAGTACTAATTTCTGGAATCAGTCAACTGGTACATTTGTTGTTCAAGATGTTAGAAGGATAGGCTGTAATAAATTTGTAATTTATAGGCAGGATACAACTTTCCTGAACACATATCGCCTGCTGATCCATCTGGTATAGAACAGAGAGGCACTGACCTCTCCCTACTCATAGCTTGTCCTCCTAGGCCCTCTCCATACCTACCCAGAATCTTTGCAGTATACTTCAGGATGTTTCCTGCTCTGAACATCAGCTGTCCCCAGGTCACTCTTCACCCTGGGCCCAGGTTTATCTAGGATGTAGATGATTCATCTTTTGGGCATAGGTGGAATCACATTGCTCTCTTTCTCTAAAGCATTCAGTGACACCCCCCCCCCCCCATCACTAAGAGGGGATGGCACCAACTCCTGAGCGTGGCCTGAAATTCCTTGGTGATTTGACCTCAATCTTTCTGAGAACACTGTCTTCTGGTGTCTCTCTTCCCTCTTAGCTCTGTAAGTCACTTTGGATTATCTTCTCTGCCTAAAATTTCCTCTTTTTTTCATCCTATGGGAAGGGTATAAATTCCATGTCCTTCAGGGGACATTCCAGGACTTCTTAGTTCAGCACTCTAGCTTAGGTCTTTTCTAGAACATGCTATCTTCAGGGAGCCAGGATAGGTGGTAGTTAAGGACACAGGCCCTGGTTATAGACAGATGAGGATTCAAATCCTGGCTCTAGGGTAGGTGCAGTAGTTCACACCTGTAATCCTAGCACTCAGGGAGGCCAAAGCAGGAGGATCCCTTGAACTCAAGAGTTCATGACCAGCCTGGGCAAGAGTAAGAGCCTGTCTTGACCAAAATTAGAAAAAAAAAAAATAGCCAGTTGTTGTGGTGAGTGTTTGTAGCTCCAGCTGCTCAGATGCTGAGGCAAGAGGATCATCTGAGCCTAGGAGATTGAGGTTGCTGTGAGGAAAGCTGACACAAAGCCCTCACAAATCAGAGTGATACCGAAAAATAAAAATAAATCCTGGCCTTACCTTTTACCAGCCCCTGGAGCTCAGTCTTTATGTGTACAGTGTGGGACCGTGGCTACAAGGATGAGTACAGCAAACATGCCTATTCCTTTGTACTGTGGTCAGACAACCACAACAGGCACTGTGTAAAGAAAGAAGTGCCCTGGAAAAAGAGGAGCAGGGTTCTGTCTGAGCATGGGACTAGGGGATCAAAGGAGGTAAGGGGGAGCTATGTAGGCAGAGTTGGGGGAGAAAGTGAGGGCCATGTTTTCAAGGCAGAAAGTGTTATACCCAATACGAGTGGAATTATAGAGAAATGCCAGCACACTGAGTCTGAATTAAGCAGAGATCCTTTATTGGCAGGTTCTCAAGATAGGGCCCATGCCTCACAGATACTCAACCCCCAATATTGGGGATAGGGTACAAGATTTTTGTATAATGTTTTCAGTGGGGGATGGAGAACCTTCCCTCAAGCAGAATTTCTATAGAAGGCAAAACTTGCAAGGTTAGATGTATAAGGTAAGGAGAGGTGGGTAAAAGGGGAACTAAGGGCTGTGCACAGACAGGATTTCACAATTTTTTTGCAGCTTTCAGCTAGTCTTCATATCTCTTCAGTGATGCAGCTTGCACAAGGGGCTAACTGTGGTCACCACGAGTAGAGGGGAGTGCTGAAAGCTCTTAGCAAAAATGGAATAAGCCTGCTTTGGCACAAAATGTAGTTAAGGCCTTATATTCCCCACTGGTTTTATGTCTGAGTCAAACCCTGACTCTTAGTCTAGGGTTACAGAGTCATATTGAGCATTAATTCCCATGAGTTTTATTACAACAAGTCAAGTTTTTTTGAAATTGATGAACCAGTTGAAAATACATAGCCCTATTAAAAAACCTAGGAGAAGGAGAATCAAAGGGCCAGCGGGGCTAGTGATGAACGTTGTTAGCCAGGGGTTCCATTCAAATAAATTTTGGAACCAGGACTGAGAATTTTCTCATTGTTTTTTTCTTTTGTCTAAATTATCTCAGACATTTTTTTTTGGGGGGGGGGTATCTCTAATTACCCTGACTTGTTGTTGAAAAAACAATAGGCTTCTCTTAGTGCAACAGAGACCTCCATGACTTAGAAAGAGGAGCTCTAGCCCTCTCTGGTTCTGGCGGACTACCTCTCCAGCAAGTCCACTTGGCTAAGGAGCAAATCGATAGCAGATTGGAGGTTTTCTAAGTCTCTATCAAATTGTTGGGATACTGCTGCAAGATCTTTGCTTCCTTTTACCAAGGCAGCAGTACCTGCTGTGGCACCCCCTGTAGTTGTGAGACCAAGCAGGATTGGGAATAAAACTGGTGCCCATTTTCCAGTGGCATGAATTCAGTCTTTGAGAGGAGATTAGACTTTCTCCTTCTGAACCAGGGTACACTTATATTTTTAGTAACACATGTACTATTGCACAGACACCTGGCTGAAGTAAGCAAGCCATAATGCATTGGTTTAGCCCCATAGTACAAGCTAGCCAACCTCCATTACAAGCAAAGTGAGCTAAAGATAATTCTATAATTTGAGTATAATTACATATGGTTTTCAAAGAAGATTTGGCAGGTTATGGCCAGGGGTATGGAGACAGTTTGCTTCTCCAGTTATATCTCCTAGAGTAAGTGCTGGGGCTAGCTGGGTACAAGACAAGAAGTTTTTGTTAGTCACTGGGGAGTTTTGCTTGCCTAGTCCTACATAATACAGGGGTCTAGACTGTAAACATAACCAACAGTCAGAAGCTAAGCCAGGTGGAGATGATACATACTGTTTTACATTCCTAGCAGAGTGGGAGGTAAGGGGGGTTCTTGATGTGGCTTTTTATAGAGCATGGGACTTTGAGGATCTAGATTAAAAGAGTTAAACAGTGGGCCTTTTAGTTTGGCTAGTGGCCCCACTGGTCTAGGGGATCTTGGTTGAAACAATTAACTGAATTGAGAACTGAGTGCCTTGACGCTGGTATGTATCCAATTGGTTTCCAAGTCTGTTTTTGTCTCCTGACTGGTTCCTTCAGTTTATGAATCTGGATTGAAATGGGGTTACATGTCCCAGGTGTTTGACACCCTCCCCTACTCCAAGAACTGTTCACAACTACAAGACTTCATTCTCTCTGCAGTGGCATACTTGGTGTCATTAAGGCCAAAGCCACTGACCTATGATCTCATTTCAAACTGAGTTGTTCCACACTCATGTTATAGTTGGAGGGATGGCTTTTCATCCAACACCACCTTCTGGGGTGAGCACCCTGGTATAGACCAAGTAACTGCATAGGTTTGTGTGGAAAACTGGAACTGAAGCACTCTTTTCTCAGGTTTCACTATCACTTTTCCTCTCCCATAAAACAACACAAAGTAGGAGGGGGAGGAAGCAAGAGTGTAGGGAAGAATAATTTCATATAGAGAGCAAATGAAGATTTTAACGGTCTTACCTTGAAAGGGTTTTGTCCCAGAACTGCTGTCTAGTGGGCTCTGTTGTCTTCTGCTGACAAGCCATCTACTCTTGCAGTCATTGGGGTGGTAAGCATGGTGGTGAAGGGGCCTTTCCACCTTGGGGTTGGTTAATCCTTCTTTCTGGAATGATTTGATGTACACCCAATCTTCAGTCTGGAAGGCACTTTTGGAGTCCTTTTTAGCCCCTCTGGGGTCCTGGTAGTTGTCTCGAACCTAGAAGAGTGGATGTCCCTCTGGATCTGGGAGAGAGACTGGAGATACTTTAAGAGAGTATGGTTAGTTATTTCTGCTAACTGAGGGTCATATACACAGAGGAGCAAAGGGGGAGGCCTCCCATACATAATTCCGTATGGGGTAAAACTTGCTCTATAAGAGATACACCTTGCTCTGAGAGCTGCTAAGGGAAGTAACTTTGTCCACTTTTCACTGCCCTCTTCAAATTGTTGTAATCCAGCCCTCTTTCCCCTGCCCACTCCTGTTCCCCAGCCTTTACCTGTTCCCCCCACCCTCTCCAGCCCATTTCCCTTCTCCTCCCTTCTCCTCCCAGAGTCGACTCTAGGAATAAGGCAAGTCCCTCCTCCCCCCAAGGTGGCCGAGAACATGTTCTCAGGCCCCCTTCTTTTTTCTAGAGTTGTTAAGAACAAGCTTTAGGTACAAGGAAAAAAGTCCCAAGTTTTATAAAACCCCCAAGTTCTCAGTAGATAAACAATAGTGGAAAACTCACTGAGACTTGATTAATTACTGTTGTATAACCATAACCATTGTAATATAAAATGTATCCATTGTCAACTAAAACTGTATTAATTATCATTCCATTGCTGTATCTATGACTACCTGAGTTGTAACCCCCCTTAACCAGCCACCTTTCGCTTCTGTAATATGCTTACACAAAGCCTATAAAAGACAACTCACCCTCACACCTGGGCTGCTGACTGTCTCTCAGAGCAGCAGCCCCTACAGCAGATAAAATAAATTACCAATAATTAACCTAAGTGAGAGTCCAAGTCTATTTTTCCAGGTCCCCTAAGTTATTTCAAATACGTTGCAAATGATCACCATAATCAAAGTTATTAACATATCTATTACCTCATACAGCTACATGTATTTGTGATGAGAGTATTTAAGAGCCTCTATCTCAGCAAATATTAAGTGTACTGTATTAGCCATAGTACGTGCTGTATTTTATAATTGAAATTATGAAAGAGATAATCATGATCCTAAGTTGTGTAACACTGAGTGAGTTACTTCACTTGATCACCCTTCCTTGGAATTAATTGATATAAGATACTTTTGATATTTTCTCTCTTTTGACTTCTTTGTTAAGGTATTTGGTACTAAAAAATCTTACTTCTCTACAAGTGCCCTAAAGATAAAGTTCAACTTCATAAAGTACATTGTACAAATGTGTCTGTGTGTATCTGTGTGTGCTTGTGTCTGTGTCTCTGTGTGAGTGTGTCTGTGTGTCCCTGTGTGTCTGTGTCTGTGTGTGTCTCTGTGTGTATGTCTGTATCTCTCTGTATGTGTCTGTGTGTGTCTGTGTCTCTGTGTGTGTGTCTGTATCTGTGTCTGTAGCTCTGTGTGTGTATCTGTATCTGTGTGTGTGTGTGTGTACAGATTGGGAGGTGAAATCATGAACTCTCAGCCTGGAACAGCAGGAAGAAAACAGAGCCACAAGCCTGATGGTAGAGGAGCCTCAATTTGAGGATTTAAAAGATGTAATAATGTAGATTAAATAAGTAAATGTCGTAGGCACATTTACAGGCAAATTTGAACAAAATAGAAGTTTCATGGCTCTCATTATAACATGTTAAATGCCTTAATATAAAAATTTAAAAGCATATTTACAGCACAGAACATTTTAAGTAGTTACTTGAGAATTGAAGAGATCTCACCCTTTTCCTTGCACAATCCCTTCTGAGTGTGATAGCAAATTAGAGGAATTCCACAAGTTGGTCAATTAGTAATAATCCATAGTATATTGGCGACTATAAACTTTATGCTTAGGACAAAACATTTAACTGCCTGTTTGAAATCTGTTTGAAATTAGTTTCACCATGCCCAGCTTTGTATGCCAAATATACCTTTCAGGTAGTCCACGGTGAGAATGTAGGAATCGAAGAATCTGGGAATAAAAAAAAAAACTGACTCTCTCCTTTATTTTCCTTTGTTAACCTACGCGCAGACTCTGTCCATTCCGCCTCCACTGTCATCATCCTGTTCTGGGCTCTCTCATCACTAACCGGACTGAGCGCTCTAAGCAGCGGGCAGCATTTGAACCAGGCTCTTTCCTCTTTCTTTTGCCCCCCTGCAGACCAGTCTATAGTCATCAGCAAGAGCAATCTTCAGATTTGTGCCAAATTATGCCATTTGTCAGTAATAAAATTCTTTCATCACACCTAAGGTAAAATCACAACCTCTGTCTTTAACATTCAAGTCCAAGATTAATCTGTATTTCCTTGTTTTTTTAATCTTGTTTTATGTCTTGAATCTTTTTCATCCTAAGCAGGCCCACTGTTGCTCTGCCAATCACTCACACACTAGCGCACACTGTTACCCCTCCAATCCCTTACCCGAGCACGCTGTTACTCCTCCAATCCCTTACATGTGTACACTGTGACTCCTCCAGTCCCTTACATGTGCACACTGTTACCCCTCCAGTCCCTTACATGTGCACACTGTTACTCTTCCAATCCCTTACCTGTGCACACTGTTATTCCTCCAATCCCTTACCCGTGCAAAATGTTACTCCTCCAATCCCTTACCTCTGCACGCTGTTACTCTTCCAATCGCTTACCCCTGCATGCTGTTACTCTTCCAATCCTTTATCTGTGCACGCTGTTACTCCTCCAATCCCTTACCCCTGCATTCTGTTACTCCTCCAAACCTTACCCGTGCACAATGTTACTCCCCCAATCCCTTACCCGTGCACGCTGTTACTCCTCCAGTCCCTTACCTTGGCACTCTGTTACTCTTCCAATCCCTTACTACTGCATGCTGTTACTATTCCAATCCCTTACCACTGCTCATTGTTACTCTTCCAATCCCTTACCCCTGTACTCTGTTACTCTTCCAATCTCTTAGCCATGGACGCTGTTACTCTCCAATCCCTTACCCCTGCACGCTGTTACTCTTCCAGTCCCTTACCCCTGCATGCTGTTACTCTTCCAATCTCTTAGCCATGGACGCTGTTACTCCTCCAATCCCTTACCCATGCACACTGTTACTCTTCCAATCCCTTATCCGTGCATGCTGTTACTCTTCCAATCCCGTGGAATTTGTCAAACTCTAAACTTTTTCTGTCCTGAGGACTCTTGATTACTTCTTTATATATTGTTCCTCTCCCTGGGGTGCTCTTTCCTGCATTCTATCAACATGTTTCTATTTCAGGCAAACTTTTAACTGTGAATATTCTGAAGCCTGTCTATACATAATGTAGCACAATCTCTAATTGTCTCAGTTTTTTAATCACTCTCTTCTTTCACTTAACTGTATAGCATATCACAATTTGTTTGTCATTTGCTATTTTCCATTTCACTTGCCTTTTTAATGTCTATCCTGCTGTCATATTTGTGCACCATGGTAAAGGGTGCCTGTCTTATCTCTACTTATTATGATGGGGCCCCGCACATGGTGAATTCTCCTCAAACATCTAAAATGTGTGCAGAAATGATTTTTACACAAATGAGACATCTTATTTTTCTGAAAAAAAGTCCTTTGAAACAAAACCAAAATATTTAGATTCTGCAAAAATATATTGTAATTCTAGCAGTTTCACAGAATTTAATAATCTTCCAAATTATAAAGATTTCACAATCTGTATGTTATGAACGTTCAAACAGGAATTGGAAGAACAGGGTTAGGTGATAGGAGAAGCATCTACTGAGAGTTCTCTGTGTTCCTAGTGTTTGGAAGTTCGTTTATGTCTATCGAAATGTATTTTCACTCTAATATGAATCTTATCCCCCATCTGAAGATGCAGGAAGTAAAATTTTAGTAGTTTATAAAAATCTCCAAAGTTATTATTAACCATGGGTAAAAAAAGGACTTTTAACATAATTTTAGTTGGCGTTATGATTCATTAATTTTTCTTGTAAATATTGCCCACAGCTACAGGAATTAGTAAGTTAACAGATAACATTTAGGCCCAAGCTTTTTAACTCCAAACCACATATTTTTTTCCATTATAATGTAGCCATCTTATGTACAAGTCTGTGATTTGAATAAGTGATAATAATAACTCACATATACAAATAAGTAATAACTTTAACCTTAATTTGAAAATTATCTACGAAAATATTATCATCTTAGAAAATGTAATAGCATAAAGTATTCAAGCCCAATGAGATAAATACATGTTTACCCTCAATGTATTTTTTGTGTATATGGTGACTCCAACACCGTACTCATATAGATGTGAAAATAGTAGCTGCTCATGTGTTGATGGGATGAATATTTGATCAAATAAACTAAACCAAAAGATGTGGATCAATCACTAGGAGCAGGTTGACATTCATTCTTTTCTATGATATGCAAAGTATTCAAGATAAGCTAAGTCTTAGAGGAGATTTTTTTTTATATCTAAATGGAAGTGTAATATTAGTCTGTAAAGGAAATTCTTCAACTAATTTTAGAATATTAAATTCTCAGTACTCATACCATTAACGAAAATCATTTGTACTCATTTGCCAAGAGTACATTAGCAAAGGAAGTAAGGCCACGGGTAGAAGTAAAGGCTGATCGGGCAGCAGTGAAGTATTTGATGGAAGCCCTTTTTAAAAACAGTAGGATAATTGTCATTCTGAGAAATCTTGAATGGCCTAATCAAATTCTGAAATGGTAACTTTTTAATGTGTATCCTTTTGCTAAATATATGTCTAGGAACATTAATTATTCATTAAAATGAAAGAGGAAAAATAAATACATAATTTCTAAATGTGTAAGATTTCTACCGCCAGACTTTATGTTACTGTTTTAAAGAAATATCTTAATTTCTCTAAAGAAGAATAAATCATCAAAGTTTATGACTTTGCTATTTTCTAGAGTACAAATTATAAAATTTCTATTCATGTGAGTTTCGTATATCCACCAAATAGTCAGAAAACCAATGTTACTCTCCTTTTTTGGGAAATTTCTGCATCAAATTTTCTACATAGATGTCAGATTATGACGTTAATTTATTTTAGGCCATTTCATGGTGGTCTAGGAAGCCTATTGTCCTCATAATAGATTCTTACTGGGTGAAAGAAAAATGCCTGCAGTGGTTCATTGAGATTGTGTGTATCTGCAGTTCCTTATACCCCTCCCTGGCATGAGAAAAAAATGTTAACTATACAAAACAAGAAAATTTCCTTATACTTTTACTTTCTTCACAGACACTATTGACACACAACACACTCAGTCATTCTAATATGAACAGAAAAAATAAACAAATGACTCTCTATCTTAAAACTGCATCAATAGGGAAAATGCATTGTAAACACATTACAATAGTTTTTTTTTTAAAGCAGTCTTTTCTTTTTTTTTTTAAATATCATTCCTTATTTTTATTTATTTATTTATTTATTTTGCAGTTTTTGGCCAGGGCTAGGTTTGAACCTGCCACCTCCGGCATATGGGACCGGCGCTGCCCCCACATTACCATACTTATTGCTAAATGTTACTACTTAAAAAATAATCTTGAATTTGTCACCCGTTTAAGAGCCTCGGACAGAAGTGTCCTTCCAATTGCTTGCTGCATTACCAAGTAAAGGAAAACATTAATTGACTTTACTTGCAAAAAGTAACTTTGTAATATATGATTATATTTTGTATTGTAGAAAAGTCAGGGTCCTTGCACCAATGACTGTAAGAGATATTGTGCTCTGAAAAATAGATGATATTTATTGTAATAGTTTGATGTAGTTGCTGGCAGCTACTAGATTTGTCTTTAACGAACAACTTGATGTAACTACTGATGCCTGGTATTGCAACCCGATTTGGGTTTTGACTAGTTTCATGTTTATCCTATGCAATGGAACATCCTAATTTTCAAAGCTATTTATGCAAATGTTAAATGTATCTTTGCCTTAAAAAGCATGAAATATGTTTTATCTAAAGAAGTTTTAGTGAGAAGGTAAATCCTGATATTCTCTACAAGGTATGAGTTCCTCTTTTGTTGGGAATCCCAGAATTTCATTGTTTAAATAAAAATAATATTTGATGTGACTGTAACTCATTGTCTCTTCTCTGGCTATGCATTGGTTTCAAAGACTCTTCCACAAATGCTTCACAAACTATTTTTTGCCTCGTTTTAGCTAAGACCTTGAACCATGCAGTCTCAAGAGGTTTTGATAAGAAACGTGAGCAGAATATGTAGCTGTCAATCATACAAAGGCTCCACATCAAGTTCTTCTAGAGCAGTGGTTCTCAACCTTCCTGACTCGGCGACCCTTTAATACTCAGTTCCTCGTGTTGTGGTGACCTCCAACCATACAATTTTCTCTAGTAGCAAACATAATTCTTGCTAGTAGCAGCAAAAATAATTTTATGGTTAGGGGTCACCAAACATGAGGAACATGGTAAAGGGTCACGGCATTAGGAAGGTTGAGAACCACTGTTGTAGAGTTTTGTGAATTCAACGTTTTACAGATATTTTATCTTTTAAAAATAAAAGAAACATAAAAGAGAAATGTATGACATTCAAAAATAATCAAAATCTATTTTCCTTCATACAAATGAGGTGTCTCTTTTGATGTGAGGTGTTAAAATCACCACCATGAGGACTACCATTCAGGACGAGGGTCTAAAACTAAAGTATGTAACATGGAATTATCAGTCTAGGGGTTGAAATCATGGGAATAGATAGGAGAAATTGGAAAAACTGAGATGTTTTATTTGTTCTTTTGGTTCGGTTTGGTTTGGTTATGAGATGAAGGCCAAGGGGTGAATAAATATTCTTGAAGTGGGAATAGTCGTCTAGCTGTGTTTAAAATGCAGCCAACTTAAGAATCTGGCACCAGTGGTTTTTGATTATTTTATAGTTTTTCTCTCCCATGTTGCTGACGACATAAAAGATGTAATTGTCTGAAGAACTTTTCCATTACTGGGTTTGAATTAAAGAGCTGGTGTAAATGTTGGACTGCATAAATCTGAACCCAGACTCAGGAAACTTCAACCTATTTGTGTGTTTATATATATTTTTTTCTACATGGACCTAGGAATGACGATGACAATATTCCTCACAGCCTGGTTCCTGTAGTCCTGCATAAGTGACACCCAAAGATTTCTAGAGATGAAAATCCTCAGGCCCCACTCAGACCTACTGAATCAGACACTGCAGGGATGGAACACAGCAACCTGCATTCTCCCGAGCCTTCCAGGTAATTCTGAAACCCAAAAGAGTTCAAGAGCCACCAAGCTAGGATTAAAACAGGTGCAGATTACAGGAAATGTGGTTCTGCAGAAGTTTGAAAGAGCTACAGAAAATTTTATTACCAGAGAATTTATGAGCCCGGCCTCAGAAGGCTTTCAACTTTCTGAATCAAATGATAAGCCTTAGCCCACAATCTTACAGCAAGGGAGGGCAGAGCTGTTAGAAATGTAGAAACGTACACCATCCATGAAGGATACACGCACCAAAATCCTATTCGCTTGTGGCCATGGAGGATAATGGATGAGAAAGAATTTCCCTGGGCAATGGAATGTTTTCCATTCTGTCACTACAGATGAAGGAACTCACCCCCGAGAACAGACCCACTGCCAATAAACAAGTCTTCATGGCACTAACTCAGTAGCTGGAAGGGAAGATATTAAATGTTCCCAACAGAAAGAAATAACAAATGTCTGAGGCCACGAATATCCTATCTACCCTTATTTGATCACTACATATTGTACATATGTATCAAAATATTGCCCAGAACCTATACATATGTACAATCATTATGTATAAATATTTTTAAAGGTTCTATTATTTTTATGCAACAATAATTGCACCTTTTTCCAAATGGGAGATACATAATGCAGATAGACCTGTGTCCCCCACTGTGTGTGTTTGGGCTTGTAGAAAGGAGACACGTCTACTTATTCATGCAGGAATTCATAATTTGCTGCAAATGGAAAAAAATCTGCCTTTACACCATGGATTCTGAGTTTTGAGCTCCATGCGATGCTGAATGGACATTTAGGCTGCCATGCTCGGGAGGGACTGAGTGGGTTCTAAGTGTGAGAAAAAGAAGGACAAGGACATCGGATGACCAGAAAAGACCACGTTGCTTTTCAGCCGCTTTTGAATCCATTTTCCCTTTTCACTTGCACTCAGAGCTTGTTCGTAATTTTCACACTGTCTTGAATTTATTTGTTTCCATGTAACTGAGCTCTAGCCTTTGAAATATGAACCAAGTGCTTTGCCACTTCTAAACCTGTCTTAGAAACTTGTGTTCTATTTTCCATTCTCCTCAGGTGTCACAGGAATGACAAGACCTACTGTCATCTTGGAAGTCGTAAGTTGAAAACTGCAGAATCTGAACAATCTGGTCCATGAATAATTTCATGAAGCTGAACACACAACCACCAGCCTCTACACTTCGCCCCAGCTCCACCCCACCTCCACCTCAGCTCCACCTCAGCTCCACCCCCAACTTCTCCCCAGCTCACCCCCAGGTCATCCCCAGCTCCACTCCAGCTCCACCCCAACCTCCACCCCTAGCTCCATCTGGTCTGGGATATGGCTGAAGGGCTATGAGCAGGAAATCCACGTCTGTTGTCTTCAGCTGTGATATTTGGGGGTTGTTCATCAAATCTATCAAATAATAGAGCCTAAATATAATCATATATTCAATAATATAATAGTATGTGGTTTAACTCAGAAACTCAGAAAATAATCTGTAATTCTTTCCTCTGCCAGGGATGTCCAACCTGTGGCCTGCAGCCCTCATGCAGATTATTTGAGGCTGTTTTGCTTATCTGTGGTGTCAGGTATCATGAAAAGTATGCAAAAACATTTTATTTTGTTTAGCAGCTTTAGTTAGTGTGTTTCTATTTATTGATTGATTGATTGAGATAGAGTCTCACTATGTTACCTTCAGTAGAGTGTGGTAATGTCACAGCTCACAGCAACCTCCAACTCTTGAGCTTAAGTGATTTCCTTGCCTCAGCCTCCCAAGTAGCTGGGACTACAGGTGCCCACCACAATGCCTGGCCATATTTGTGTTGTTGCATTTGTCATTGTTGTTTATCTGGCCCCAGGCCAGGTTTGAATCTGCCAGCCTGGGTGTATGTGGCCAGCGCCCTACCCACTGAGCTATGGGTGCCACCTGTTTCCATTTACTATACAGCACAAGAAAGGGCTTATTTCTTTATGGCTGCATAGTAGTCTATGGATCACATGGATGGAGCTGGAAAATGTTCTTCTTAGCAAAGTATCACAAGAATGGAAGAAAAAGTATCCAATGTACACACCCCTATTATGAAACTAATTTATACCTTTTATATGAAAGCTATAACCTAATAACAGCCTAAGAATACGGAAAGGGGGTAGGGAGAGGGGAGAGGGGAATGGGGGGAGGGAGGGGGATTGGAGAGATCACTTCTGAGGTTTATCTTACAAGGGTACAAGTGAATCTTTTTAAGAGTAGAATGTGAACGGTTTAACACAATAACTAAGAAAATGACATGAAGGCTATGTTAACCAGTTTAATGGAAGTGTTTTGGATTGTGTATTAAAACCCCACACTGTACCCAGAAGTGCGTTAATGTACATAGTTACCATTCAATTAAAAAAAAAAAGTAAGAAAGAAAAAAAGAAGTGATGTATTCAAACCAATGAAGACCAAACAGCAGCATGGTGCAGTAGGGATTATGGTACCCAGGAGCACCTGACGCCGCACCACCATAACCAGTCAACACCATCGTTCCACTCTGAGGGGCCCCTTACTTTCATAATCAACATTTTTTCATGTTGAATTAATGTTATCAATCTATACTTTATTAATTTTGGGGTTTTGTTTTCATTAAAGTTTTTTATTTATTAAGTTTTATAGAGGTAGCAAAATTTGTAGTCATATGAAGTTATTGCTAGGTTAATAAATTTAAGTCACAAATGAAGGGTCAGAATTGTATCCTTTAAATTCAAGGATACAATTTAAAATCAAGGATGCAGTTGGGCACAGCGGAGTCATGCCTGCAATCCTTGGGAGACCGAGGCAGGTGGATTGTCTGAGCTCAGGAGTTCAAGATCAGCCTGAGCCAGAGTGAGACTCCATCTCTAAAATTAGCTGGTATTGTCACAGGAACCTGTAGTTCCATCTACTAGAGAGGCTAAGGAAAGAGAATCACTTGAGCCCAACAGTTTGGTTGCTGTGAGCTATGACACTAGAGCCCTCTACTGAGGGTGACAAAATGAGACTCTGTCTCAAAAAAAAAAAAAAAAGGATGCAAAACTTAAGTTTATCTGACATCAGACTATTTAAAATATCAATTCAAAACAGTCTACTGTAAATGTGTTGGAATATTTACTATTTACTTTCATTACCCCATTTTTAGGTCTCATATAAATAAAATCATCAATGCATACAAGGAGCAAAAGTTGATTTTTATCTCTGGCTTAAGGATTTCTCATATTACTAAAGCTAAAACAGAGTTCAAAAATTTTCCTTTCTTATGAGGTCTGTGAATTCTAATCAGCCAGTTGTCTTTATGAATGCTTTCATAGCTTTGAGGCTATCATTTAGACTTTAAGCAAAAATCCACCTTGAAAAAAAAAACTGCTTTTAAAAGATGTGAAAATCAAGACTATTTCTCTCTCAACTAAAGAGAAAATGCTTTTCAAACATAAAAATGATTACTTCCATTTGGTCATTTCAGCACCAAGATAGAGCTGGCAATCAAGACACTGGTAATAGTGAGGACAGCCGCGAGCAGTCAGGGCGTCCCAGAGAGGGTTACTCTTTAGAGTTCATAACATTCCCGATGACCACAGACTCAGGTACTGAAGGTCCTATACATCATGTTGATGGCATCATTTACATGAAGTCTCCCTGCAATCAGCTTTCTGACTTACACACAAAAGAAAAATGCTGCCAGGGCCCAGTTAAAATTCTGATTAATAGGTCAGTCAGGTACTGAGCCAGGATTTGCAAGGGACTGCAGTTGGTGTTTTGTCCAGGACCATGGGTCATTTAGGATGAATAGAGCCCTCAGTGGTGGCATTAACAGCATCAGTCAGGCAGCAACTTGAAATGCAGTCCCAGGGTCTGTTTGGCCCTCCAGTTGGCACCACAGCCAGCAAACACTCCAGCTGGGCAGCAGCTCGGCCAGCCCTTCTCACCTGATCTGCCAAGTTTGGCAGGAGCTCCCCTCTCTCCATGCAGATTACGAATGTCTGCAGAGTGGAGGGTGAAGACACAGCCCTGCTTTTTAATAGTGGGGAAGTCAGAAGAGGTTGTGCTATGGTTGTTATTTTAAACACACTCTTATTTAAGACAAATCAGAAAAAAAATAAAAGTCAAGTTTAAAATGGGGAGTTGGCGGCTGCCACACATTAAAAAAAAAAAAAAGAACAATGTGCATAGGTGATGTAACAGCTGAGTATTTGCAGTATTTATTTCTTGCGAAAGAGGGTGTGAGGCTTTAGGAATATAAGGAAACCATAAAAGTGCAAAAGTAGGGACATTCTAGCCACCCAGTCTTAGAGATACAGCTGCTGCCTGGCACTGCAGCACAAAGAACCTGGTTGAAAGGCAAAATGGTTTCAGGTTTGCGTGCTACGGGCATTAGACATGTGAGCTGCTCTCCGAGGGTGTGTTGGGCCTGGGAAGCTGGGCACCTGTTGCTGGCAGAAACAGAAACACAATACGCTTATTGATTTGAGAGGGCTGCATGGAGTAACCAAAGAGGACACACAAAAATCCAAAATAATAAATGGACCCATTACCTAATGACGTTGCAAAGGGGCCTCCAAAGGGAAGCCATAGATCCAGATTCCTTTATCTAAGACAGTACAAAGCAGAAAGAATTATTTATGGGAGGTTGGAGGAAGGGCAGGGGGAGAAGAACGAGGAGGGAAGTATTGCTTAATAAAAAATGGTGTCGTACTTGAGACCATCTAAAAGAACCCCTTCTGATTTATCTTCTCCCGAAGCTGCAGCAGCAGCTATTGAAGTGACTATAATAGCCCAGGAGAAATGTTGGTGCTATTAGTTGGGTGATTGATGGAAGTGCTGCCAAAACAGCTAGGGAATTTGTCAATGTGTTTTTTGAAGTTTGTAAATGATGACACTGGAAAAGTGTAAACAAACTCAGCTCCAGCAGACACGTTGCACAGTCCCCAAACCGACACTTCCAGAGCCTCCTGTGCCGGATTGTTCCAATCAGGAATGATCAGCTGGAGTAATGACTCTAGTTTCTCAGGCCAGGGCAGATGGGGCTTTTGCAACATGCAAGATTTAAAGAAAGGCCTCAAAGTAATTTCCCTGATGCATCATCCAAAGGACTGGACGGCCTCTTTGTTGCAGAGCACCTAGGGGTTAAAAGCTAATGGCCTAGGACGTTTATAACCCAAAACAGGCGGTCCCTGAGTTACAAACATCTAACATACTCACAACTCAAACTTATGAATGGAGCCTATTACATTAAGTCTCCAGGTTACAAACATCTGACTGCAGTATTGCTCTATGACTCTCACTACAAAAGCTCTTACAGATAATAAGTCTAAGGTTGGATAATTAAGTTTGCAAACTCATACTAGGGAAGTCCTGCGTACCTCACTGCTGACTGTCACTGTGGTCACCTTCAAAGGCCTACCCTTTAGAAGCTAGGCACCAAGGCCAGTGCCTAGTCCACGCTTCGAAGCACTTTTTCTAGGATGAATTTGCAAATTTAATTGTTAGACCTTGTATGATAACAGCTCTGATGGCCATTCCAGAAAAAGAGCTCTGAAATTGCTTTGAAAGACAACGAGGCACTGGCACCAGTGCCCAGCTTTGCAAGGAGAATACTTCCAAGGGGACCACGGAGATGTTCACCAATGAGGTATGTAGCGCTTTTCCTAGGATGTGTCTGTGACCTTAAATGTTCAAACTTGATGTGCTTCCTCCAACTTACATACAAATTCAATTTAGGAATGAACTTGCTGGGGGGAAGGGGGAATGGGTGGAGGGAGGGGGATTCAAGGGTTCACTTCTGTGGTTTATCTTACAAGGGTACAAGTGAGTCTTTGTAAGAGTAGAATATGAACGTTTTAACACAATAACTAAGAAAATGACATGAAGGCTATGTTAACCAGTTTGATGGAAGTGTTTTGGATTGTGTGTGAAAACACCACACTGTACCCCAGAAGTGCATTAATGTACACAGTTACCATTCAATT
>CAUYQV010037890.1:0-18776 GCA_963574575.1 Galagoides demidoff
TGTGGTCCCAGCTACTTGGGAGGCGGAGGCAGGAGACTCGCTTGAGCCCAGGAGTTGGAGGTTGTTATGAGCTGTGATGCCATGGCACTCTACCCAGGGGGATAGCTTGAGGCTCCGTCTCAAAAAAAAAAAAAAAGAAAAGAAAAATAGTCATCTTAGAAAGAAAATTTTATTATAGTTTACTGCTTGACAGAGCAGAAAGAATATTCTACTTAAGCATATATACAAATAATATTGTCTAACTAAAGCTTATGCACATAAATGCTCACTTTTCAAGAAATGATTAAGGTACATGTAAATGTCACAAATGGAGAAAGAGCCAGAAAAGCTCATTATCTGAAAATACATACCAGAGTAAAAATTAAAAATTGTTGCCTCTGATGATTATGACTTGACAAAGAACAACAGTGGTTTAAGGAACTATCATTTCTTCCATGGTGTGTGGCATACCTCTTGGGGGTGGGACATTATTAATAGAGGGACTTCACAACAAACACAAGCAGTATAACCTTGCTCACTGTACCTTCAATGATTCCCCAACAATTAAAAAAAAATTCGATAAAAATAAAATATTCTAAGTATAGCATTCATATTATTATTAATTGAATCTTCTTTTATTGAAATATGAATTCTAAAATCTATACAAGAGAAATTTTTTTCCATAAACCTATACTATTATAACTACATATAACTATTATAACTATACTATTAGCTATAATTCTTTTAAACTGAAGACAACTAGTGAAGTACAGCTTTGAAATACAAAAACCAATAAACATTTAGGTCACAATTTTATAAGAGAAGGCCTATTAGGGTCTTTAAATTATGACTTTCCTCTGATTTTACTTTATTTTTTAGACAGAGTCTTATTATGTCACCCTCGGTAGAGGGTCGTGGCATCACAGCTCACAACATCATCAAACTCTTAGGTTCAAGTGATTCTCTTGCCTCAGCCTCCCTAATAGCTGGGACTACAGGCACCCACCACAACACCCAGCTATTTTTTTGTTGCAGTTCTCGTTGTTTAGTTAGCTCAGGCTGGGTTCAAACCTGCCAGCCTCAGTGTATGTGGCCAGCACCCTACCCACTGAGCAAGGGGCACTGCCCCACAGAGTCTTACTTTGTCACCTTTGGTAGAGTACTGGGACATCACACCTCACAACAATCTCAAATTCTTGGGCTCAAGCGATCCTCCTGCCTCAGCCTCCCAAGTAGCCAGGACTACAGGTGCCTACTACAACACTCAGCTAGTTGGCTGTTTTTTCTTTTTTTTTCTATTTTTTGTAGGATGGGGTCTCATTCTTGCTCAGGCTGGTCTTGAACTCCTGATCTCAAGGGATCCACCAACCTCAGCCTCCCAGAGTGCTAGGTAGGATTACAGGCAAGAGCAAGCCACTGTGCTGGCCCCTTTCTGATTCTTAAGCTAGAAGCAATGTCCGAAAACAGGAGATGGATAGTAGCTATAGTATTCATTATTGTTCCAGAAATTATAGAAAGTATTTTTCTTTCAAAAGACTCAGGAAAAATGAGGGCAAATACATCGAAATTATATATTAACATGCAATTAAAATTTAGCAATCCAGAGAGAGCTGTAATAAAGTAATTTTTAACAACATACCATGTATTCACATAAATTATATAGTTAAGACTATGTAATGACATAAAAATATGAATAACATGATATGTACCCATACACTGGCATTTATCATTTCATTTAATGTTTCCTGTGAAAGGTGATATTCTTTCTCCAATTTTAGAAGCAAGAAACTGAGTCTCAAAGAGGTCAAATAATTTGCACCTCACCATGCAAATAAACAATGAAACAGGAATTAAAACCTAAGCCTATGTTCATAATCATTATTCTATTTATCAAAAACTAGGCATTCTAATTTTTCTGAATTCAGATTAATTAAATCATACTATAGCTAATCTGACATGACTTCATAAACTACATTAATCAATGATAATCTACTAATTCCCTATTAAACAACTATTAAAAACTTAAGCTCAAGTGCCTAGACAGCTATTTGTGTTTAGTTTTTAAATAATGCCAAATACTTTTTACAGTACTTCTGTATTTTTATTTATACTATAGAGCTACAATATACAAACAACTGAGCCACTAGACTAACACATTCCTCTACTGTTCTCAATGAAGTGGTAAGATGAATGTCAAACAAACAACAAAAAAACATGAATTACAATGCAAACTGTCAAATGTTCCTGTCATATCCTTGTATATCCTACAAAGACATTAAAAATCATTTCGTGAGAGAGAAAAACACTTGATTAAGTGGAAATTACTTGTTCTAGCATTTTATTTTCCATTCAGAAACTTCCTGCTTAGAGCCTCAAAATATGCAACTATTAAAAGAAACACATTTTTTTAAAGCTTTCAAATAGCTTTTGCAGATAAAACGTTGCCCAAAGTAAAACAGAAAAATCTAGTACCCTTAGAGTAAGGGTTAAAATGTATGAAGGTTTGGACATGAAGAATAAAAAAATACCTTACCGCAAGCACTAAAATGAGTACAAAGACATCAATATTTGTGGTTTAAAAAAAAGATGTGCTTGCTAGTTTCTTATTATAAAAGCTTTAAAACAGGAAGGGAAAAGATAATGCAGTCAGTCAATTATTGATTAAATGGCATAATAGGAGAAGCAGTTAGAAAGTCACGGATAACTTTAATCACAGTGTAAAGAAAAATCTCCAGTCATTTCTCTGCGGGAGGCAAGTAAAATGATTCAAGGACAGAAAGAACCTGAGATGTACTCACCTCAACAACTAGCAGACTGCATGGTGGTAAATGGTAAGGGAAATAAACCAGGTCTGCCTGGTGTTGGACCAGAGGCACAAAGGCTGTAACACTTATCCAACCCATACCACCTTTCTGGCAATTCCCACTGAGCCCTCCTGGGTCCCTTACTACACTCTCAATTGGACATAGGCAAAAAGGATTCTCACTCCTAGATAATGCAGAGTAATAGTATTTCAATGGTAAAGCAAAGGTCTAATCTCTTGCTAACAATATACATATGTTGTCAATGTGAAATACCATGAAGGATTAACAGCTTTATCGAACTGTAATGAGGTATTTATTGCCTGGCCTTAACAACAGAGTTTCAAGACTCAGTATACACTCTTTAAAAGTACTTAGAGAATAACAAGTATTTTCTACTATGTAAAAACTGCTTACAGTATACAAAGGAAAAAACTCATGTGGAGGAAAAACACTGCTCCATATAAGGTCTTGAAGAAACAACACTACTTCAGGATTTTAGATTATAGCAAAACATAAAGAACAACATAATTAAAGAGAAAAAAATTCTGGACTTAACTTTTAGAATCCCTAAAAATTCTCAAAAGTTGAGATTTTCAGCAACAGATACAAACAAATGAGGTACAACCTTTTATAAGAATCAGTATCGATACACACTCCAACTAAAGTTACAAAGGAAAAAGGGGGACACTGAAAAATGCAACAAAAATTGCAGGAAATATTAGTCAAAATGACACTGCCTTTGAGGAGCGCGTTCCACCTTTTAACAAAAATTATTCATGTCTACTATGTGCTAAACACTAGTAGAGTTAGAACAAAGAACAAAACAGACAAAAACACTTGCCCTCACAGTGTGCATTACAATGGATATGGAAGACCAAAAGGCAAAATATAAACGAAAAAAATAAGAAATATGCTTAGATAGTAATCAGTGCTGTGTAGAAAAATAAACAAGGAATTCTCTATGATTTGGATTCCATTTATTTTAGAAAATTTCTTCCCCCTAAAATCCTATACACAAATAACATCTGTGCATGAACAATACATGCAAAACCTATGCATGAATAATAAACCGTGAAGTCCAAACAGCATAATAACTGTGATTTGCACTGATGATAATTTTTCCTGTTTTTAAAATTTTAAGGCTTCTCATTTACTTGCAAAAATTTAGCCCAGTTGCTTGTGGGATGAATTAAATGTTAACATGTGAAAGTACAGCAACACAAATATCTATGACTAGTAGCTCATTACCTATTTTTAAATTAATATAACACATAATTTTAAGAGCGACACTGAACTGAAACCATTCTGTGCCTAAAATTAGATGAGAAAATACACATTTTAAAAAATTTGAATTTCATATTCCCTGTCCAACTACTCTCTCCATCACTATAAAAAATAAAAACTATTCTACTAGTCCTTGATTGTACAGAATGTGGCTCTCTCCTCCTTATGGAATAAGAAATTGCTGAGGAGGAACCTAGAAAGAAAAGCAGAGGGGATTTTCCTATGGCCTTTAAAAGACCTTTAAGAAGAAACAACACATTTGAGACTTCATAACCTTTCAAGTGATAAAACAATATCCTGAGTGGAAAACTAATGTACAACAAAGTCATTTAATTGAAGGCAGTGACTAACCAAGACCACCTGTGCCCAATAAATTACTAAGCAAGAAATCCAAGGCTCTGCTTTATCAATGTCAACTCTCAAATCAACACTGATCAAAGTAAAAAGGAATAGATATTCAATAATAGAACTACAAGTAAAAGTCAAAGCTGTGGTATTATCATTTGCTAAAAGGAGATCAAACAACAAAAAGATACTTATTTTATTTTTTATTAAAAATAATTTTGATAACATAACTTATGGCAATGCACAAATAATTTACTCACTGAGAAAAACTGCCAACTCACGAATCCAGTGACCAGTTTACACAGCCCTTCTCTAAAAGCCTGTCTACCTTAACCAATTGAGACTTTGATCCCTTAAGCAATATCTAGCAAAAACCATTATTATCCAGTGGTGTTAGAGAAAGAACAGTGAGAAGAAAACTTTCTATTATTTGTTCCAATTTCCCAGAAGTGATTAACACAGAATTCTAGCATAAAAATAAATAAAATTACTCTGACCCTAAAAATATGTTCTGAAATGTTATTCTACCTACCTTGGTGCCTCAAGGCTGAATCCGATTAATGTTTTGCAAAAGCTTTCAATTAAATTTGCATGGCTGTCCGGTAACACTCTGGATGAAAAGCTTGGAAGCTGGCTAAAGATACCAAGAAAGCTGACTGAATGTGGGTGAGCAATGTTCCTTAATAAGTCTACAATTTCAGTAAAAAAATGCAGTCAGTTCTAGCAAAGATAACCTATTATACCAATGTCAAACAAATGCTTTTAGTTTCAGGAGGTTAAATCTATTCTAACAAGGATTCAACTATCATTTTATACTGTTTACGAAGCTTCATATTCAATCATATAAATTAAAGTAAAGTTAATTCTAATAAAAATTTCATTTTAAATGAATTACAGATTAGTTCCTAATCTAATCCTGCTATATAATCTAACTTATATAAATTTAGATTGAATTATTTGACATTTCCCTAAGGCTTCTAAATCCAAGTTATCCAAAGAAGATAGTCATCATTTGTGGCAGGCAATTCAACATATTTACATATCTAATAACAAAGAAAAAGTTGCCAAAAAGTAAGTTCAATTTATGGCCAAAAAAATTTTGAATCAATTACACTACACAGAATACTGTTAGGCTTTACTACATCTTCTAAAGTTGAAATGAAAATCAAACATTACACTGGACCTATCTTCTTGCACAAGAGTAAATGACTAATGGTTCCAAATATTGATCTTTATATTTTTACAGAACCACATTATGCATATTAATAACAGTAGTAATAGTATATGTTAGCAATACACATTATTGTCTTCCAAAGTATTGACAACACTTTCTTGATTTTTATCATCACAACATAAAATATAGTTTATGAGACAGATAAAGGCAGAGGAAGAAAAAGTTGCCAAAGACTATATAATCTCGAGCTGAATAACCAAACTCTGAAATGATTTCTTTTAAATCAATATCCAAAGACAAACCATAATTCTGGTATTACACAGCTAATAACACAGTATAATAGCTGATCTAAGGAAACTCATATAAAATAAAATTATTATGGAGTTATGATCATTTCCTTCACCTGATCATCTTTTTTTTTTTTTTTTTTTGAGACAGAATCTCACTATGTTGCCCTTGGTAGAGTTCTATGGTGTCACAGCTCACAGCAACCTCAAACCCTTGGGCTTAAGCAATTCTCTTGCCTCAGCCTCCCAAGTAGCTGGGACTACAGGCACTTGCCACAATGCCCAGCTATTTTTGTTGTTGTTGTTGCTGATGTCTTTCTTGATTAGCTGGCCCAAGCCTGGTTCAAACCCACCAGCCTCAGCCCATGTGACTGACGCCATAACCACTGTGCTACAGGCACCAAGCCCCTTCACTGATCATTATTAAATAGGAGTAGTAGTTTAAAATCACAGGGCTATTATGATGCAAGGACAAAAAAACAAGTTAGAATGCACCAGTCAACTGCTCAAACTACATCCTTACAATAAGATGAAAAGACCTTTATCATGTTTACCTCTAATAAATAGCTGCATCTATATGAAATTCTGGTAAAGATTACTCAATTTTGTGGTTATGATAAAAATTAATCTTTCTCCCAAATATTTTATCTTTTAAAAAAGTAATTTAAATCTGAAAAAGCATTTCTTGTCATCAAAGCAAGAATATAGTATTCTTTTTTTTATTACCATAATGAGACAAGAGTCTCATTATGTAGCCCTAAGTAGAGTGCTATAGCATCACAGCTCACAGCAACCTCAAACTCTTGGGCTTAAGTGATTCTTTTGCCTCAGCCTCCCTACAGGGCATTGCGGGCGCCCTACACAATGCCCTGTTATTTTTTGGCTGTAGTTGTCGTTGTTTGGCAGGCCTGGGCTGGATTTGAACCTGTCAGCTCTGGGGTGTGTGGCTGGCACCCTAGCCGCTAAGTTACAAACACCGAGCCAAGAATATAGTATTCTTGTATAAATTCTATAAACCTTTAGGTTCTTGGCCACTTACTCAAAAATCTTTTCATGCAATCCTGAGATTTACTCTAAAATGGCAATTTTCAGGATTTCTTTACCATCCCAACTTCTTTCAAAAAAGCTGCTCTATTTTTTTAAAATCTTTAACAGAGTTTCCCTAAAGTTTTACATTCTGTTTTATAAAATATATAATCAATATGAAAGCTTTTAAGTTTAAAAATAAAAATCTTAAAACCTACATGTGTGGGTATATGTCTACACAGACAGAAGTTCTGAAGTCTTTTTACTGAATGTGTACAAGAACTGGCTATGCTGACACAGTAAAAAGATTCTTTTGACTTGTCACTAAAATACGACAATAGGATATTTGACAAACCACTTTAATTTCAGTGTTCAACTTACAGAAAGATATACAGGAGTTTAAAAAATTAGAAATCTCTGTTCTGTCAATAACAACATCATACTTCATAGCCCAGTAAATCATACCCAACTCAAGATAAAAGGATACACTCATCCACTGAGATTTAAAACTGTCCCAGAAATGTAAGAGTAATTCTAAATCATAAAAATGTCAACATATGTATCAACACAGATTTTTACAAGTATAATTCAGTATGGAGCAAAGAGATAAACTAAATTTTTTTACGATTCCTTCTTGCCCTCACTGAAAAGGATCAAAATATATGCAATGATAAAGACAAGTACTAAGCTTTCCCTTTGTTGGTGCATTATCAGTGTACATAACTGTAAATGACCAACTATGACAATCAATCTCACTGACCAATACAATCAACCCAAGTCAATAGAACTTTTTGTACCCTTCCTCTCCTATAGTACCTGCAAAATCTCACTGTGAAACTTGTGAAACTCATCACTGTAGTGAAGTCAGGCTCCCTATAAATCTAACAATACAATGGTTCAAAGACATTTACTATGAGGAATTCTCCATTACTTCACCACACCTGCTTTAGGTTGTAAAACCATGGAGTATATTATAGCTATCCAACTTAATCTTCAATAACTTCAGAAGGCAATTCCAAATTTTTAATGTAGCTTGTAATGCACATGTTTTAAACCAAGGTTTTCTTAGTAATTCTTGCTTCTACTCTGGTTCAACATAGCTAAAATTACCTTTTATAGATCATTTCTAATCTGAATCCTAGTATTTTTCCTATACAAGTTGCTGAGCAACAGGTATGGTTTGTAAGTTCTAGTAAACAACAATGAGTTCATCTTTTACAGCACAGAGTGTTTATGTTAAAATAGGCATCTTTCTGTCCTCTGAGCACTAATAGCAAGCAAGACTCTCTCTAATATGTAATAGTGCCTGAAAAACCTGGCTCATTCAGGATTAGGACATTTCAGATCACTTGTTTTATACAGAATACTTTTCAAATTTAATAAAGTTGACTCTGAAAAAGTAAAGAATTATTGAGAAGGAATACTTGAAAACACTGGGTTAGTTTCAGATAATAAAAGATAAAAAATACAAATGAACATTTGATTTGTGAAAGAATTCCAGGAGAATGTAAAGGAATCCTATATCCTTTCATTTTTTCAACCCCTGTTAAACATAAGATAATGTCAGCCTTTGCTTCACTATCTTGAACAAGTTTAATAACATTCAGTGAACTGTAATGATACATGAAGCATGTAAATATCCAAGGTTACACATCATGAACCCAAGTTAGGAGGAAATTGTTTGAAGAGATAATCACCCAAGTTCCACTAGGAATTCTCCCAACAAAAGAGTTTATACCAAAAAATATAAATAAATAAATTAACTTTTTATCTTTGTGGTTGTTGGTAGTGATTTTTTTTGTTTTCAGTGGTTTTGCTGTTGTTATTATTGTGGTTAGCAAGAAAATAAATGACATTCTTTTTTCTTTATTTTTTTTTATTTTTTTGAGACAGAGTCTCAGTATGTCACCCTTGGTAGAGTGCTGTGGCATCATAGCTCACAGCAACCTCAAACTCTTAGACGTAAGCGATTCTCTTGCCTCAGCCTCCCAAGTAGCTGGGACAACAGGCACCCACCACAACACCTGGCTATTTTTTGTTGTTGTTGTGAAGTTGTCACTGTTGTTCAGCTGGCCCAGGCTGGGTTCAAACCCACAAGCTCAGTGCACATGGCTGGCACCATAACCATTGTGCTATGGTGTCAAGTCCTTTTTTCTTTTTTTTTTGTTTAAGAGACATAGTCTTACTACATCACCCAGGCTAGAGTGTAGAGACTATTCATAGGCTCTATCCCACTATTGATCAGGACAGGAATTTTCACCTGCTCCATTTCCAACCTGGGCTGAGTATCACCGATCCGTAGGCAA
The DNA here is from genome assembly GCA_963574575.1 of Galagoides demidoff. Classification (NCBI taxonomy): domain Eukaryota; kingdom Metazoa; phylum Chordata; class Mammalia; order Primates; family Galagidae; genus Galagoides; species Galagoides demidoff. Next base: position 9,206 of record CAUYQV010037890.1, read on the forward strand.
CGGAGTGGCTCCCAGGAGGCTATCATATTAATGCTGAGATTAGCACAGATACTGATCAGCACAGCACATTACAGCCCAGACTCCTGGCCTTAAGCAGGCCTCCCACCTCAGCCTCTTGATACCTGGGACTACAGATGCTCACCTCCTGCACCTAGCCAAGTTACATTCTATTATGAATGATGTCTACTGTGGAAAAAAAACCTAATTGTAGGAAGGATAGGAAATTATAGCAAAACAGAAATTCAATCTAAAACCTTAAGCTCTCAGCTGGGCCTATAATCCGAGTACTCTGTAAAGCTGGAGCAGGTGGATTGCTTGAGTTTGACAATTTGAGACCCAGCCTGAGCAAGAGTGAGACCCCCATCTCGTCTAAAAATAGAAAAACTAGCTGGGCATAATGGCATATGCCTATAGTCCCAGCTACTCAGGAGGCTGAGGCAAGAGAATTGCTCAAGCCCAAGTGCTTGAGGTTACTATGAGCTATGATGATGCCACAGCACTCTACCCAGGGTGACACAGTAAGACTGTGTCTCCAAAAAAAAGAAAATTTACGCTCTTAATCTCTTAATGCTAAAGAAAACTATCAGCAATTTCAAAAGCCAAGTGCTTAGACAAAGGAATAACATGAAGCATTCTCATACAAAAACAATGAAATAACTGCCACTCTAGTACTTACATTATATACCAAGAAAGTAGAAAAATATGATAACCTGACTTGGACTATTTAAACAGTTTCAGTCCTCACTTTCCTCTCTATCTAATCCCAATAATTTATGCTTAATAGAAAAATAAAATATGGAAATATGCTAAAACTTAGAGTAAACATTATAATTATTAAAATTATATGTATTAAATTACATTTAAATACACTAAATTTTAAAGTTTACTACATTTAGCCATTAAAATCTATGAAGTGAAAATAAAATGAAAATCAAAATTATAAATATTCTGAATAAATTTAAAAGCACTATTTTGTATTCCCTCGACCCACTGGTATACTAATCAGTCCATATGACACATAAAATAAGATTATATGCTATAATGTATCACGTTCTCAAACATGCACAGTGAAAAACTTTATATAAATTCAAAATTTTCAAATATGCATGCAACTTAAAGTCTTCATGGCTGATTTTACCGTCTTGTGACCATTCTGGCAGGCCACGTGCAGCGCTGTCTGCCCCATAGCGTCCTCCACATCCACATCACTGACATGCTGCACAAGGTCATGAAGTAGTTCTGTCCGCCCATTCACAGCCAGCCAGTGTATCTGTAAAGCCATTTAGTTACTGAGCATTTGTATAAGAGTATTTCATATAAAAACAGCAGATAAATAATGCTATTATTACTCAACTGAGCATAATTTACAAATGAATCAAGTCCATAAAATATTTTCTTACTTAAAAATAATTTATTAAGGGTGGCACCAGTAGCTGAGTAGGTAGGCGCCAGCCACACAGACCAAGGATGGTGAGTTCGAACCTGGCCTGGGCCAGCTAAAACAACAATGACAACTGCAATAACAAAGAAAAATAGCCAGGCGTTGTGGCAGGCACCTATAGTCCCAGCTACTTGGGAGGCTGAGGCAAGAGAATCACTTAAGCCCAAGAGTTTGAGGTTGCTGTGAGTTGTGACACCAGGCACACTACCCAGGGTGACAGCTTGAGACTGTCTCAAAAAAAGCAAATAATAATAATAATTTTTTAATTGTATTTTAATTTTTTTTTAAGAAACAAGATCTCACTACATTGTCCAAGCTAGACTCAAGCTTGTGGACTCAAGCAATTCCATCGCTTCAGCCCAGCCTCCTTACTAGGTGGGGATAAAGGCATGTGTTACTGCTCCTGGCTAAATTACATTGTTGTCAATAATGTTAAATGTGGGGGGAAAATACCTTAACATAAACAGAATAGGAAATTATAGTAAGGCAGAAATTCAACCTAATATTAATCTTAAATCAAAAGTAGATCACCCTACACTGAAGCCCTCACTCATGGCTACAGCTTTCAAACAGCTTTTTCATGTTCTACTAAACATTTCAAAAATGTATCTAATTTGAAAGATAAAATATAAGCCAGGTTCACAGTGGCTCATGCTAGTAATCCTAGTGCTCTGGGAGGTGAAGGCTAAGGTCTGTGGATTGCTTGAGCTCAGAGGTTCCAGACCATCCTGAGCAAGAGGTAGACCCTAACTCTACTAAAAATAGAAAAAACTACATACAGGTAGTAATCTTAGCTACTCAGGAGGCTGAGGCAAGAGGATTCTTTGAGCCCAAGAGTTTCAGGTTGCTATGAGCTGTAATGCCATGGCACTCTAGCCTGGGGCAACAGAGTGAGAGTCTGTCTCAAAAACAAAAAAAAACAAGACAAAACATGAAACAAAAAGAAAAAAGTAGGAGGAAAAAGAACTATAAATATCCAAGAAAAAAAGTATTTAATCTCTCAGAGAAAGAACATACTAATTACACCCTTGAAATGAGAACAGGATACTACTTTTTTGAAAAGGATAATGCAAAACAAAAAAACCCTCTTAACAATTAATAATATGGGCTCGGCGCCTGTGGCTTAAGCAAGTAAGGTGCCAGCCACGTACACCTGAGTTGGCAGGTTCGAATCCAGGCTAGGCCCGCCAAACAACAATGAAGGCTGCAACCAAAAAATTGCTGGGCATTGTGGTATGCTCCTGTAATCCCAGCTACTTGGGAGGTGGAGGCAGGAGACTCGCTTGAGCCTAGGAGTTAGAGATTGCTGTGAGCTGTGATGCCACAGCACTCTACCCAGGGGGACAGCTTGAAGCTCTGTCTCAAAAAAAAAAAAAAAATTAATAATGTGATAAAGATATCCAAATGCAAAAGACTTAGAACATAATGCTGATCTCCAGAAAGAACAGAAAAATGAAGAAATAAGAGAAAAAGAAAATTAAAGGACTAGTCTAAAAGGTCTAATATTCAAATAGGAGTTAGCAAAAAAAAAAAAAAAGAATAGAAAAGACAGAGTGGAAATCATCAAAGTAATAACCTATAAAAATTTCTCATGGGTTCCCCTTACATGAGTTCCCAGGTTGATAGAGCCTCAATGTTATCCAACCAAATGGTTAAAATAAATCCAAACCAAGACAGGTATTCATAAACTTTTAGAATACTAATGACAAAGAAGATTCTGTAAGTTTCTGGAGAGAAAATAAAAACAGATTTCATACTAAAAATTAGAAATAAAGAATCAAAACTGAAAACTAGAAGACAACATAGCAATGCTTTCAAAATTCCAAGGAGCGCGGCACCTATAGCTCAGGGGGAAGGGTGTCAGCCACATACACTGAGGCTGGTGGGTTGGAACTCAGCCCAGGCCAGCTAAAACAACTATGACAACTGCAACAACAACAAAAAAATAGCTGGGCATTTTGGTGGGCACCTTTAGTCCCAGCTACTTGGGAGGCTGAGGCAAGAGAATCACTTGAGCCCAAGAGTTTGAGGTTGCTGTGAGCTGTGACACCAGGACACTCTACCCAGGGCGACAGCTGAGACTGTCTCAAAAGAAAAAAAATCCAAGGAAAACCTATGTCCAGCCTAGAATTACATTGTCATCTAAACTGTCAATTACATTATCAGAAAGACTCAAAGATTCAAGTCATACTCAAGACATGCAAGGTGGCAAAAAATTTACCTTCCATGCACACTTTCTCAAAACTGCCAAGAGATGTGCTGTAAAGTAACAGAATAGTTACCAGGAAAGACAGACAGGGGACCCATATACCAGAGAACCCAAAGCAAGAGAAAGAAAGACAAAAGGAATCTCTAGGATGATGATGAAGAGTAGACTAGAAATCAGCACAGACAGAACAGATGTCTCTACTAAGAGATTAATTCAAGAAATAACCAAGAACATGAAAAGTGGAGGCACCCATAGCTCAGTGGGGAGGGCGCCAGCTACATACACTAGGGCTGGTACATTCAAACCTGGCCTGAGGCTGCTAAAACAACAATGACAACTGCAACAAAAATAATAGCCAGGCATTGTGGCAGGTGCCTGTAGTCTCAGATACTTGTTACTTGGGAGGCTGAGGCAAGAGAATCACTTAAGCCCAAGAGTCTGAGGCTGCTGTGAGCTGTGGTGCCACAGCACTCTACCCAGGGTGACAGCTTGAGATTCTGTCTCAAAATAAAAAAAAAAGAACATGAAAGGTAATGAATATGTATCAAGAGGGCATTTACAAAGCTGAGGGAGAGTGCGGTAATGAATTACTAATAAAGACTTAGAAAACTTTTAAAATACTATGAAAAAAGCTGCAATAGGCAAGAATCAGATTTTAAAGACATAGAGGGTAGAAAAGAAAAAATAATCTTTATTTGCAGATGACATGATTGTCTATGTAGAAAGTCCCATGGAATTTACAAAAAAACTCCTAAAACTAATAAGTATATTCAGCAAGACCACAGGATACAAGATCAACACATAAAAAGTGATTTCATTTCTATACTAAATGCCAAATGTGCAAGAATTCAAATTTAAAACAATACCATTTACTAATGGTATTTTGTAATACCATTTCTTTCTTGCTTCAAAGAAAATTAAATATTTATATGCTAACTAACATATGCACAAAGTCCTGATAAAATGTTAATAAATCAAAGACATAAATAAGTGGAGAGACATACCATGTTTCTGGACCGGAAATACGGTCAAGATGTCAACTCTTTCCAAATCGATTTACTCTAACGCAATTCCAATCAAAATCTCAGCAAGGTTTTTTTTGCAAAAAGACAAGTTTACTCTAAAATTTATGTGGAAGCCAAAGGAATTAGAAAAGCTAACACAATCTAAATAAAGTGGGAAGAATTACTCTACCTAATTACAGCTAAAGCACTGAAGACAATGTGGCAGTACTGGCAGAAGGATAGACAGTGGAACAAACAGAAAGCCCAGAAGAACTATGCAAATATGTCTAACTGATTTTTGAAAGACATACAAAACCAAATTCATGTAGGAAGGATGGCCTTTGTTCAATAAACAGTGCTAGAATAACTGGACATTCATAGGCAACAAAATAAACTTTGACTTAAACCTCATATCTCATATAAGCATTAATCCAAAAGAGATCATAAACTTAAATGTAAAACATAAAACTTTCAGAAAATTTTCACAATCGAGAGCTAGGCAAAGAATTCTTTTTTCTTTTTTTTGAGACAGTCTTACTCTGTCACCCCAGTAGAGTGCTGTATGGCCTCATAGCTCACAGCAACCTCAAACTCTTGGGCTCAAGGGATCGTCTTGCTTCAGCCTCCCAAGTAGATGGAACTATAGGTGCCTGTCACCACACCCAACTGACTTTTTTTCTTTTTTATAGAGATGGGGTCTCGCTCTTGCCCAGGCTGGCCTAGAACTCCTGAGCTCAAACAATCCACCCTCCTTGGCCTCCCAGAGTGCTTGGATTACAGGCATGACCCACCATGCCTGGCCCTGGGCAAAGAATTCTTAAACTTGATATTTAAAGCATCATCTTCAGAAGGAAAAAGTGCTAAATTTGACTCTATTAAAGTTAAAAATTTTTGCTCTTTGAAAGGCCCTGTTAAGAGTTCAGAAAAACATACTAAAGATTAGGAGAAAAATCTGTGCAAATCACATACCCAACAAAGCACTATTATTTTAAATACATAAATTCTCACAACTCAACAGCTTAAAAAGAATCCAATTGGAAAATAAAGACATGAATTGACATTTCACTTCAAAGAAAATTCAGAGTTGGCAAATAAGCTCATGAAAACGTGTTCAACATCACTGGCCATTAGGTAAATGCTAATTAAAGCCATAATGAGACATCACTACATACCCATCATAATAGCTAAAATAAAACACAATGGTAACACCAAATGCTGACAAGGAAACAAAAACTGGATCACGGCTACATCACTGGTCAAAATATAAAACGGTAAAACTACTCTAGACAACAGTTAGGCAGTGTATTTTAAAACTAAACATGACATTATCACAACCCTGCAAGTCCATTCCTAGGCATTAATCCCAAAGAAATTAAAACATAAGTTCACGGCTGGGCGCCTGGGGTTCAAGTGGCTAAGGCACCAGCCACATACAGCTAAGGTGGTGGGTTCAAATCCAGCCGGGGCCCACCAAACGATGAAGGCTGCAACCAAAAAATAGCCAGGCATTGTGGCAGGCGCCTGTAGTCCCAGCTACTTGGGAGGCAGAGGCAGGAGACTCGCTTGAGCCCAGGAGTTGGAGGTTGCTGTGAGCTGTGATGTCATAGCACTCTACCCAGGGGAATAGCTTGAGGGTCTGTCTCAAAAAAAAAAAAAAAAAACCAAACTTAAGTTCACACAAAAACTTGTACACTAATGCTTATACAGCAGCTTTATTCATAACAGTCCAAATTCAGAAATGATCTAGATATCCTTTAACAGAGGAAAGGTTCAACAAATAGTGAACTTTTCATCTCCCTGAATACCACTCACACCATAAAGGAACGAACTATTGACAAATGCAACACTCTAGATAAACCTCCAGGGGATATGATGTATAAAAACAGCCAACCCTCAGAGGTTCTATGCAACATGATTCCATAGTATTATTAAACAACAATATTTTAGAAATAGAAAACAGATATAGTGGTTGCCAAGGATTAGGCATAGTGTGTGAAGGAGAAAGTGAAAAATATGGTTATGAAGGATCAAAACCAGCGATATTGGAAATGTTCAGAATACTGATTAGGATGGTGAATATATTAACCTACACAGTAATAAAACTACATAGACATATAAGTAAATAATACACATACACATATAAGTAAAACTAGAAAGTCCCAGTACATCTTATTAATACCAACATCAATATCCTGATTGTGACATTATACTATAGTTTTGTAAAATGCTACCACTGAGGAACACAGGGTAAAATGTGCAGGAAATCTTTCTGTATTATTTCTTACAAGTGCATGTGATTCTGTAATTATCTCAATTTTTTTTAAAGTCAATCTCTCCTTAAAGAGTGTACAGTATTATATTAGTAATGTATAACAAAATCTGAATTTTTATAGGGATTACAAATTCTATATAATAATCACAATTGAGCTTACTCTTTAACAAGCCATTCAAAATTTTAAGGGAGTTGATTTTCTATGACCTCATTCCAAAACTTTTAATCATAAAAGCCTTGAAAACTGGCATAAGTAAATATTTAATATTAGTCTTTTTTTTTTTTTTTTTGAGACAGAGTCTCCCTACGTTACCCTTGGTGGAGTGCCATGGCGTCACAGCTCATCCGCAACCTCAGACTCTTGGGCTCAAGTGATTCTCTTGCCTCAGACTCCCAAGTAACTGGGACTACAGGCACCCACCACAAAGCCTGGCTTTTTTTTTTTTTTTTTTGCAGTTGTCTTGTTGTTTAGCAGACCCAGGCCGGACTTAAACCTGCCAGCCTTGGTGTATGTGTCCAGCGTACTAACCACTGAACTACGGGCATTGCCTCTCAATATTAGTCTTTATTTAGAAATTAAAACCTTCAAAATCTGTAAGTATTACCAAAGAAAGGTACAATTTTATTTTGTTTTTTATTTCAGAACATTATGAGGGGAGGGGTACAATTTTAATAAATAAAACTTAATATCATCTGCCCTAACTTGAGAACAATTGTTCAATAGTTACATAATTCTATTTTACCTGTACTTCTTTTTTTTTGAGACAGAGTCTCACTCTGTCCTGGGTAGAGTGCCACAGCATCATAGTTCACAACAACCTCAAACTCTTGGGCTCAAGCAATTTTCTTTTGCCTCAGCCCCTTGAGTAGCTGGGACTACAGATGCCTGCCACAACACCTGGCTAGTTTTTCTATTTTTAGTAGAGACAGAGTCTCACTCTTGCTCAGGCTGGTCTCAAACTTCTGATCTCGGGCAATCTACCCACATTGGCATCCCAGAGTACTAGAATTATAGGCATGAGCCACAGCGCCCACCCTATCTCTACTTCTAAAATAAATAATGCTCATAAATAATGACAATTTGGTTAAAATCTGGGAATTTCAAAAATTTCTTGAGCAATATCCCATACCACTTTCCTAAAATATCTTTTTTTTTTTTTTTTTTGAGACAGAATCTCACTTTGTCACCCTCGGGAGAGTGCCGTAGCATCATAGCTCACAGCAACCTCCAACTCCTGGGCTCAAGTGATCCTCTTGCCTCAGCCTCCAGAGTAGCTAGGACTACAGGCACCTGCTACCACACCCAGCTAGCTTTAGAGACAGAGTCTCACTCTTGCTCAGGCTGGTCTTGAGCTCAGGCAATCCATCTACCTTGGCCTCAGAGAATACTAAGATTATAGGCATGAGCCACCGTGCCCAACTCTTATATTATCCATGTACAATAAATGTGATACAGCAAAATAGATAAAAATATTAGTTACGTAAAATATAGTAAGTTTAAAACTTTATAGGCCGAAATGTTAAGTTATAATCTGAGTGCAGAGAATATAGGGAGTTTCTCTCCCTGTTACTTTTTTTCTTCCTTTCTGCCTAGCCATCCTATTTTCCTACCATATATATTAAAAGTGTTAAAACAGCTCTCCTTATCGTGAACTCATAAACCTTGGCAGAGGTGCTCCAAGAAGTCCTCTGATAGTCACTGAAAAAGTTAGGGGAGTAAGACTTTAGAATAAATGAAAGTCATAAATTTGAAAAGGAGAAGCAAGAAACATGATAAAGCACATAAGTTCACTTAATGAATATAGCTGAAAACTATTTCAAATCATTCTGCACCTTTTTAATTAGTATCAAGTAACTTCTAGAAATGCTTGTACCACACTTTGCATTACCATAACATTCAATATTATTTTCTAAAACATTATTTTTTAAATCCTAGATAAAATTGATAGCACTTACTGCTGTAAGGCCTTCATTATTACAAATATTAACATCAGCACTGTATTCTAATAATTTACTCATGCATTTCTTCTGCCTGAAAAGAAAAAGAGACAATCATAGAAAATTGGTACTAAAAAAAAAATAAGTGACAAATTACTGAAATATTAACTACAATCAACATTAGCTGATAATATGTCTATATCTGTAAGATTGATCTGTATCTAATCAGAGTGTCTTTCCTTTTTAAGGTTGAATATTATATATAGTGTATTTTCCTTATCCTCTCATTTACTGACGGACATTTAGGTTGCTTCCACATTTTAGTTATTGTGGATAATTCTGCTCTAAACAAGCGTGTACAAATATTTCATCAAGACCTTGCTTTCAATTCTTTTGTATACATACCCCATAGTGAAACTTCTAGATCATATGGCAATTCTGTTTTTAAGTTTTTGGTAAACCATCATATTGTTTTCCACAGCACCTTTATCATATTACATTCCCACCAACAGTGCACAAACAAATGCGTCCAGGTCTCCACATCCTCAACAATACTTGCTATTTTCTGGGGTTTTTTTTTTATTGAGACGGAGCCTCAAGCTATCCCCCTGGGTAGAGTGCCATGGCATCACAGCTCACAGCAACCTCCAACTCCTGGGCTCAAGCGAGTCTCCCACCTCAGCCTCCCAAGTAGCTGGGACCACAGG